>JABUQX010105567.1:0-27500 GCA_015478945.1 Trachelipus rathkii
TATTATATAATATATATATATATTATATCATTATGTATTAATATATATATATATATATATATTACATATATAATATATATATATGATATATTATATATATATATATTAGTTTATATATAATATATTATATTATATATATTATTTTATATATATATATATTATATAATATATATTTTCCAGTTCAGGATCAGTTCTGGATCTGGAAAAACATAACATTTCCAGAAATCTGGATTACTAATTTAATTAGTATTTCCAGTTCCCGTTTGATAACTGGAAAGGATAATTGAATTTTAGTAATTCAGGGATTTTCTGGAATGGTATGTTGTTCCAGGATCCAGGAACTGGATCTGGAATGGGAAAAAAATTTATATATATAATATTATATATATATATATATATTATATATTATATAATATATATAATATATACTATATATTATTATATATATATATAGTATATATCATATATATATACTATATATAATATTATATATATATATATTTATATCTTATATATTTATAATATATATATATTATACTGTTATTATTTATTTTTTCGTAATCTGAAAAAGGCATAACCACTTATTATTTTTTTATTATTTTTTATTATTATTAGTATTATTATTATTATTATTATTATTATTATTATTATTCTTATTAATTTATTATTATATTTATTAGTTATTATTATTATTATTTAGTTAAAAAGGGTGTTACAATGGAAAATAATAGAGGGAGGAAGGCTCCTCCTGTCTGTATCAGTTTCTTTTTCTTAAAAAAATTCTTCTTTTTAATTTTACGCGTAAGCTTTCTAAGGATGTTGCTATGTCGACGTAACTTTTGTTTCTGAGGCTCTTTTATTGGAACATTTCCTTTTATAAGGTTAAGACATATTTCACATACGAGTCGGGTAAATGATGTACATTTTAGATGTTTACGTTTTTCAGCTTTACTTAGTTTCTTGTAGTTTTTTATAACTGGTAAATATTTTTCAATTAGCTTGCTCATTGTTATTCAGGGATGTAGACAATTTCAGTTTCGTTAAATGGTTAGATGTTTTGTGCGTAGCAGTAACTGTTACGTGTTCTGGATGAAGATCACACAGTAAATACGTGTGGGAGTGGAAGTAACTTCTTATATAACTCTTTAGAAATTTTTTTGCATAGGAAAATTTGAGTTTGCTAATACATTGATCTGATCAGTCTGCTCTTGTCCAACAAATTGGTATTGTGTATTTATAGATACATTCTCATATACTTATTCTGATGAAAGTTATTCTGCGTTATAAAAAACACTGTGACATTTAAATGATGAGAGTAGACTGTGAAGGTTTCAGCTATCCTCGTTCAATTTATGCATCAAATCGTCAGGGATTATAATTTTATGCCCTGGTAAACATTAAAGATTAACATGCGTAATTACCTTCATGCATTGAATCATCTTTATATTCGTTAAAAATAGATTGATAGATTGAAATAGAGAGAATTGAAATATATACAATTTACCTCTTATAATAGCAAAGCGTAGGTCTTACCCGATCCCGTTGGACCACATACGAGAGATGTACACGGGGATCTAAACACGAATTTTTCTAAGGTGTTCATCATACCAATGCTTATTCAAAACTGTTAATAATACTATTTATTTGAACTTTTATATATAAAGCATAAAGACACAAAATGGCGGGAAGGGATAATGTTTCATGTTTAGGTTTGAAAACATGCTTTGTTATAGGAATTTTTTTTTTTTTTTTTTTTTTTTTTTTTTTCGTAATGTTTGGAGGGGGGAGGGTGAGGGTGGAAAGGTATATATACACTTTATGCCTGGGTGTTTAGCTGTTTAGTTATATTCAGTCTGTGTGGAGTCTGCATTTAGCGATAGTTACTTAGTACACTTGGCTAGGTGTGTTTTTCGTTGTGTGAGTGGTATAATAATAATAATAATATATATAATAATAATATAATAATAACTTAATACTAATATATAAATAATAATAATAATAATAATAATATTATAATAATAATATATTTTTATTACAGTTCTGTTTTCGTGATACCTGTGAGATCTTAGAAATGTCCAGTTTGAATATATTCAATGCGGAAAAATGCCATTCATGAAATTGTTTGCGTAAGTCTTGTTTATTATTTTTATTTCAAAAATATTTATTTTTATTTTTAAAACTTTAGTGTTTTTTTTTCTGAAATTTTTACAAAATAATTTTAAAAATTTTGTTTTTCTTAAAAAAAAATTTGTTTTTCTTAAATATTTGTTTTCTATAAAAGATTTTGTTTTTCTTAAAATTTTTTTTTTCTAAAATTTGTTTTTCTGAAAATATGGATTTAATTCAATATTATTTTTTTTTTAGTCTATTTTTCTTAATGAATTTATTTAAGATGTTATTTTTTTTTATTTGAAACATGGAATTAATTATATTTTTTATTTGTAATTTATTTTACGTTTGCCATATCTGCTATATCTCGGAGCTAGTGGGTTTAACAAGAGGCGGAGGAGGGGTCGGAGCTTCCCACAACCAACAAAACAAACAAACACCAACAAAAAACAACAACAAAACACAACAACAACACAACGATCCTTCATCTGATAATAATGGTGAACCCAGAGACGCTGAACCACCCCGTGAAGATCGTAAAATTGTACAAGCTAAACGTGGTCTTCAAAATCGTGATGCTAAGAAAAGAGTTACATGGGTCAACGATGCCGGTGCAGGAACCAGCGGAGTGAACGATCACAGAGATACACCTATGGATGTTGATCCTTATGATGGCCCAGATGATGGGGTAAGTGTAACTTGCAAAATTCTTTTAAATACATACTGTTTGAATTACTAATCAAAGTAAGAAGTTTAGGATAATCTTGTAACTGTAATTATTTAAAATAATAAGAAAATGATAGAATCAGTTAAGTTAGGTTAAGATAGGTCTTATGTTATTACTAGTATATTTATGATTGATTCTCTTTACAGAAGAATAACAAAAGAAAACGTGATGATGATGATGCAGATGATGATGACGATGATGAAGATTTTACAGCTGAATTATTAGAAATTACAACGACTGCAGTCTCTAGAAATTCAGGAGTCATTGACACTCATCGGTACAGAATCAGGGTCAATGAAGAAAATGTATTCAACCGAGGGCTTGATATTGAGGATGCTTTCAGAAGGGTCATTCGGGCTATTGTTGAACATTTAAAAAAGGAGGTGAACTATGGAGAATACAAAGCAAGATTTTGGTTTACTTTCAATGATGGTGCTCGCAACGAATTCCACGTCAACCTTGCTCATAAAGATGTAAAAGATAATGATGATTTGGTATCAACCCTGTGCACCCGACTGGAGAGGGCTTTTCAGTCTGGAGATAAAGCAACGTTCAGCGATTTCATCGTCGAAGTCCAGGTATTACATAACCCTGAAGGGAGTGGACCTCTATTCCCTGATCAAGTTAATTTTATCCATCCTGATCTTATCAAACGTCATTTATGCGCAAGTAGGTATGATAGAAGGATTGATGCAGTTGGTTGTGGATTTAAAGCTATAGCTGCATGTGTTAAAGTTGTAACCGAAAAAAAAAGATAAATAATGTTGACCCTGATACTATAGTAAAATTGGCTGGGAAAATAGCCGATCAGTGCGGTTTAAATTATGCTGAACCTTTGACTGTTGATAAATTTGCTATAATAGAAAGGGTCTTAAATTGTAGGATATTTGTCTACAGAAACGATAAAGATGAAAAGTTGCATGTGGTTAAACCCAGAGAAAATGATAGAGATAAAGATTTGTATATAATAGGATGGGATGCCGTCACTACTCATTATTATTACCTCTCAACGTAAAATCAAAATTTAACATAGGTAGTGGTGATCCTAGATATAAAGGGTTGAAATTTTTTTGTAGACAATGGTTAAGTTTTGTAAAATATGGCTTACATCTAACAGGCAATGTGAATATTATAATGTAAACAGTGTCTGCCAATATGGAATGCCGGTGGGAAGGGCTGAAGATAATAATATCTTTAAAGTATTGCCCTGAATGTAATCGTCATTTTTATAATGAAGAATGTCTTAAGAACCATAGAAAAAACAACAAAGGGTATGTAAGAAAATAAAAATTTGTGAGCTGTGTGATACAACGAAAATTGCAGATTAAAGGACAGATTCAACATGACTGTGTGAATATACGTTGTCTCGTTTGCGAAGAGAGCTATAACCCTGATGAAGGGGCTCATAAATGTTTCATGAAAACATTGAAAAAGAAAGAAAAGGACTGGCAGGAAAATAAAAATGTTTACACATTTTATTACGATGTGGAAACGTATAACCACAACGAGACTGATAAAGGTGATGGCCGATCAGTTGTTGACATGGTACCGTACTTACTTGTGAGCATGTTGGTCTGTTATAAATGCAGCGATAAAGAATTAAGAAATGAACAGTGCGAGAAATGTGGAACTAAACGAAAGGAAATCTTCCATTTGGATTGAATGCTGAAAATGATACAGAAAAGTGTCCAGTCGATAAATTCATAAATTATTTATTCAGTTTTTCCAAAAAACATCAGAAAGACGAAATAATAGTAGCAGCTCATAATGGAGGTAAGTTCGACACTCAATTCGTGTTCAATTAGCAAGACCCGGTGCTAGTGTTATTTCCAGTAACGCTTGTAAAACGTGGAAAAAAAGATCATAATATGAAGCTCAGCATAATATACATTTAAAGATACTGCTCTTATAATGCTGTGTTTGAAGAAGTCCTACCTAAAATGCATGGGCTTAAGTGAATGTTAGCTAAAGGGTTCTTCCCTATATGATTTCTTACCTCTGGATAATGTAAAATTATGTGGTCGGAATACTGTAGAGAATTATTTGAAAACTGACGCATGGGAAGAGTCAGAGAAACGAGAATTTACGGAATGTGATATAGCTCGTTCGAAAATAGAGAGTATGACATAAAAAATGCACTAAATATTGTGTGCAGGATGTTGATATTTTACGACAAAGTTTTGAAAATTCCGGAAGATATTCATTGATATGTTCCAAATTGATTGTTTTAACAGAATGTTGTACAATTGCTTCATTATGTTTTAGAGTCTTTTAAAACTCATTATATGAAAGATGACACTGTTGCTCATATTAGCCGACACGGAGAGAAAAATTATTCGTACGAAGGTATTCGTTGGATAGCATTCATGGAGAAGTATACGGGCCAAAGGATAACCCATGCCCGGAATGGCGGCGAACGAGTGTTTAAATTTAAGAATAAACACGTACATCTGACGGTTACACAGAGGTTCCTGTTGTTGATTATACACCTATTGACGGAGATGCCTTTGTAGCCCTCAGACAGCTTCAAGTAGACAACCAGCTGAAACCCAGGAATGAACAGAGATGGAAGGCTATGGATAAGGCTGCGTCTGCACCCGGTGCTAGACCCGTGGAAAAGAAACGCATAGCGTACTTGTTCCATGGATGTATTTGGCATGGGCATCAGAGTTGTGAGGATGGCAAGCTTGAACATAGAGGTGTCTCAAGTCTGGACAGGTTAGAATAACCATGCTGCAGGAAGAAGCATACAAAAGAGCAGGTTTGAAGTTGTGAGGGTGTGGGAATGGACTGAAAAAATGAAGATGAGTGTTGGTGAGTATACTCACGCAGACCTGGACGAGAGGAGGAGGATACGGACTTCCTGAGGCGTATGTTAATAGATAGGCAACGAAGTCGCCATAATAGACTTATTATGGCGACGCATTTACGGAGGTCGTACGGAACTTTGTATATTACTTCTCACAGACGGTGCTATAAATTGTTACTTAAGATTTCAGCATCGTTGTAACCTTGGGTAAAAAATCTCAGAGTTCCTTACAGGACATCCGAAGAAAACTTGTTGGCAGTGACATCCCTAGCATTCCTGAAACATAGCGAACATGCACGAGAAATATTTCGGGGTAGCTTACGTTAGCGTTTTACCTCCTCAAAAACTTATACATTCCTGTTTTACCAGGGAGGTATAAAGGAAAGACTAATATTTATGTCTATGTCGAGACCAGGTTTATCGAGATTACGAAGGAATAGCGAAGGATTGTGGCACGTCGCACATAGAATAGTCAAACTGCGGTAGCGTGTGTGTATTTGCACAAACAGCCGCGTGATGTGGATCTCGCGGGTGACACGCGCGCTTTTGTTTATTGATAAAGAATATAGAAAGGGCTTTTTACCTGAATAAAGTAAGAAACTTTTGAACCCAAAGGAAAAAAAAAAAAAAAATTTCCTTTTTTTTTTTTTATGAACAAATTTTTTTTTTTGTTGTGGGAAGTTCAGCACGAAGAATAAGAAAAGACGCTAGTGGGGAGAGTTACGGGTTTTTATTATGTTCGACGCGCAGCTACGGTGAGAAGCTTCTGAGAATCGAATGAGGTTTATGGTACCTCGGCTGAGTTATCGGACGTGTGAACAAGATGAAACTAAGGTGTGTGTGATTGATTTGACATTCGAGGCTTTTGTGGAATATGATAATTGTAGGGTGTTAGAAGTGTGGGAATATAGAGACTAGAGAGATATAATCGCGTGTTTCATTTGCAAAGTTGATTGGGTTCTTATAAGAACTCTCTCGTGTGTGGGAACATGCTTGAACGTGCAGCTCGCTTAGGCTGAGATATATATGATACATCAAAGGTGGAGGACGCAGGTTCTGAGGGAGCTGCTGGTTGGGTTGGTCTAGCGAAGGCAGATAGTCTTGTAATTGAGATGATGATAGGCATGACTGAAGCATAAGGTAGACACGGCGAATATAGTTGGGTTGACTTAGAGTCGATAAGCACTGCTTATGCTGCCGGTTGATAATTCATACGTTCGGAGAAAGTATAACTCATAGTGTAGCTATCGCGAGCAGTTCAACTACAGCACGACATGATACTTAGTACGAACTCATAGAGACAAAAGCGTGGTCAAGAGGTCTTCATATTGCGACGGGATATGTATTATGATAGCTTGTTGTAGCTAGAATAATAGCATCGAGCTCGTCACGCGTGGAGAAGTTGATATGTGAGCCAGGTGAATGAATGATAGTCTGAATTACAGCTGACAGCTTTGTTTGCACTGGATCTAAATCTGTAGACTGTATAGGTGCGTGTTTATATGTAAACCTGATGGTAGCAATCGTGAACCGATATTGTATGAAGCTAGATAGGCTATTAAATATGATGTTGAGAAAGTGCAAAGTAGTCGTTATCAAATATTGATGAGGTTGTGATAGATGATGATTGTCTCGCAGAAGATATGATTACAGTGCTGAATAAGAGTAGAATAGGTGGGAACAGGTGTGCTATTAATTGGGGTGATAGAAAAACGAAGTATGTAGCGATCACGCTAGTTAAGGATAAGTGCTAACGGCAATTGCTGATTAAACAGATTAGAGATGAATATGGAGGTCTGCGCTTCATATATAGGTATTGTTATCTAAGTGTGTGTGATAAAGCGCCGTATGTGAATATACAAACGAGATAATAGAGAATGTTTATTACTCCATTTCGATGAATTGTGTTATGGAGTAGAGCTAAGAATGGAGATATAGAGATTAGAGTCAGAGGAACAGGAGTAACTGAGATGGATTTCCAACGAAAGAGGGGTCTGTTTAGTATAGAAACTGTCGAACTCTCTTTGGGTACAGAGTCTCTCGAGCTCTATGCTAATTTCTATGTATTAAGGTAGATAGTGATGTACAGTAAGTCTGGTAAATGTGTATTTTGTGACGGATATAGATATATTTAATTTAATGAAAATAGAAAGAGAGAAGATTGTGGAGGAATAGAAAAAAGTGTGGCTTTTCACTATGACAGCTTTTTTATTTTTGAATATTTTAATAAAGTAATAATAATAGATAAATAATAATATATAGAGTAGATAATATAATATATAAATGATATTGATTAGATTATATAATATAATAGATAGATAACAATATGATAAATTGATAATAGTAATATATATATATAGTATAACACTATAATTAGATAAATATATATATATATGTGATATTTGTCTCGTGAGCTTAAGATAATAATTATAAAATAGAAAAATAGAAAATGTTTCTTTGTTTGTGTGTATAGGGTCACATGTGTTGTAACTGATGAAGAGCATTTCTTTGTTATGTTTACGTTATCGATATATATATATATAGATATAGTGTGTAATAGAGTGTGTATTTTTTTAAGACAAATGTGATTATGGTTTCTTTGTCATCCTCCTTTGTAACTTAGCATAACGTTATCAAATGCTTTCAGCATATTGTTATATAGTCTTAACCGCATAAAATTTTTTAAACACTGTAGTGTGTAGGGTTCATAGATATAATCTGTGTCTCTACACGAGAAGTCATAAATTTTTTAAACTTGTCACATGGTTGAGTGAGGGGTGTTCAATAAATCAAAGGAAATATAATCTCACATTTCTGAAAAGTTATAATTCTTGTCGATATATGTGATAGAGGTTGATAAACATTTACTCCTTATAGATATAGATATATAGATATTCCTTTCTCTGGTTCAATCCCCTTCTCTTATACACTACCACACTCTTCTTTCTTCCCTGCTATTTCTCCTGCATTTTCGCATCATTTTATTACGTAGTCGTGGAGAATGCAGCGATTGAAACAGTGAGGACTCGAGTGTCTATATCTGCTCTGCGAGGTTAGCGGGCCGGCGCGAATAAATTTATTGTCATGTAGTGCGCGTGCGCACGCTTGTATCTTTCCTTACTTGTAGTACGTAGTATACGTTGATATGTAGGATATAGATAGGTATAAGTATTATATTGGGTGTGTGTACTAATTAGATTTGGTACTAAGATATATATATATTATTATAGTATAATATTAGTTATTAGTTATACACATGTGTGTACTTTTGTGTATAATATATATATATATATATATAATATATAATCGGGTTGGTGGACGGGGCCGGGGGTCGCGTGGGTTGTAGAGATGACGTGATGCTGTAGTGCGGTGATATTGGCTCTCTTGCATGAAGATCGGGATTTACAATCTAATGCATGATATATTTAAAGTGTTTATAATATTAATATATGTTTTATATAATAATATAGTGAAGTATTATAGTATATATAGAGGTAGTATATATATTAGTGTTATTATACTAGGTATTATGTAGGATAGGTAGGAAGGCTTATGGCTATTGATGCTAGATATAATATTAAATATTACATGTGTGTATATTTAGAAGATGTGATTGTTTATTCTTTTTTTCGCAAGTCCAGCGCTTCTCGGTTCCTGATTGGACAAGCATACGGCATAGTTGGACCAGAAAATTTTAACTGAAATTTAATTAGTATGTTAGTTCAGTTTTTGCAGATATACTGAAGATGTGAAAAGGATTGTCTAGAGATGCTGAATACTTCAGGATTTCCAGATTGGCAAGGATTCGAGTGAAATTCAGTCCTCAGACAAGTGTATAGAACAGTGTGTCGTAGAGCAACGTGTTGAGGCGTAGATAATATAATGTAATGTGTAATATATTGATAGTGTGTAGTATTTATAAGTGTGAGTATAAGTTGACGTAATTTAAGATAAATATCTATTGGGTAATGGTAAATAAATACTTTAAATTTGTTGTAGTTGAGATTAGTGATGTTATAGAGATATATATGAATAGGAGGGATAATAGATATAATTAATAAAATAATATTAAAATGTAAGATGTGATTATTATTTTATTTATAATTTTTAAAATTAATTTAATATATTTATAAATTATATAAATTATATATTAAATTTATTTATATATTTTAACGATGTTTAGAATAAATTATCCCCAAAGAAAATTATCTAAATTCATCACATTAAATATTTTTATAAATTTTTCTTTTTAAGCAATTAATTATAAAATATTTTTATAAAAATTATATAATAATAATATTGTCTAATATAATTTATATACCATTATAGGTTTATTTTTTTTTGTCTTATTCCGGATAAAGATAAAAATAAAAAATAAAAATTATTAAATAAAAAAATATAATAAGAAATAAAAAAAAAAAAAATAAATAAATTACTTTATAAATATATAATATTTTAATACAATAATTCAAATATTTTCCTAAAATAATCTAATAAAATTATAAATTATATATTTAATTTTATAATATATTTTTATCTATAGTTAATAATATGTAGAAATAATAAAGTAAAAAAAAGAATTTTTTTAAATATAAAGTAATAAATTTTATATTAATTTATATTATTTTTAATAATTATAATATTATAAATAATTAACTATCATTTTATTATATAATATTATCTCATCGAGTACAAAATAAGTCGGAATACAATAATAGTAAATTATCTATAAATTAATTATTATATATAATATTATATTATTATTTAGTCATATAAACTAAATCTCATAGCAATATATTTAATTATAAATATAATTTAAATATTATAGAAATAAATAATATATAAAAAAAAAAAAGAGATGGATAATTATAATATTAAAAATACACGAGTAATATTTTAAAATTTTATTTAACTATTATATCACTCCCCTACTCATATCATCTAGTCTTTTATTCATATATATATGCTAGAGAACTATATTATAAATAGCTTATATAGTATGATATAGTAGTTACAGTGCTATATTGGAGGGGACTGATACCTGAAATTGGATGCATCCTGGAATCTGGAAGGATTCCAGGTATTCTAGAAAGTTTTTTCCAGTTTCAGGAACTGGAAACTGGAAAGTACTAATTGAAATGTGGGTCTGCCGTTTTTGCTGAGAATGGCATGTGGGCTGTTGATATGTGTGAATGGATCTGAACTGGAAAAAAAAAAGAATATTATATTATATATTTATATATATATATTATATATATATTATTTATATATATATATATATATATATATATATATATATATATATATAACATATAAACATTATTATATATGTAAATGACTTAGATGAATAAGTACATGCTTAGAGAATCCGTTCATGCAAGAGAGAATACACGCATACGCAACGCAAACCGCACCCCCGCCCGCACGCCCGCGTATATATATATATATATTATTATTTATATATTATATATATATATATATATATATATATATATATATATATATATATATATATATATATATATATATATTTATATTATCTATTATATAGTATACGTAACGTACGTACAAGTAGGAAAGATACAAGCGTGGTTGCGCGCGCATACATGCAATTAAATTTTTCGGCCGGCCGCTTTCCTCGCAGAGGCCGGCTGAAGGCAGCACGACAATCTACTGTTAATCGCTTGGCATTCGACTAAATCATGAAAGGGGAAAATGAGAGAGGGGAAATAGAGGGGAAAGTAGAAGGAGGTGGGAGGTATAAGAGAAGGGGATTTGAACAGAGAAAGGAAATCTAATTTGTTTAAAGCTAAAGGGTGGTATACTGTCAATTTATACGTAATTTTGATTTTTAAGAAGGGGAGATTTAATTTCCTTTGGTATTGACCCTCATTCGAACTTGAAACCAGGTTTAAAATTTATGACTTTGGTGTGAAGGGAAGATTTAATTCTTGTATTGAACCTACTTCACTTGACAGGTTTAAAATTTATGACGTAATAAAATGCGTGGGAAGATTTTGATAAGTTATTGCTGAAGTACAAAGGAATTGACAAAGAAACTAATACATTTTGTTTAAAATAATTACTTTTAAATGACAAGTGTAAAATTTACGACGTAAAATAACAAAGAATTTTTCAGTTACAACACATGTGAACTTACACACAAACAAAGAAACATTTTCTTTTCTGTTTATATAATTAATATATTAAGCTCAGTAGACAAATTATTATTATTATTATTATTATTATTATTATTATTATTATTATTATTATTATTATTATTATTATTATTATTATTATTATTATTATTATTATTTATTATTATTATTATTATTATTAATTATTATTATTATTATTTATTATTATTATTATTTATTATTATTATTTATTATTAATTCAATTATTATTATTATTTTATAATATTCCAAAATAAAAAGGTAGGAAAGCAATAGTTTTTTCTGTTTTCTCATTTTTTTTCTTTTTTTTTATTTATTAAATAAAATACATTTATTTGTACAAAATACACATTTACAATATATATATTAATTACATAGGAAAAGTTAGCATAGAGGCTCGAGAGGACCTCTGTACCCAAAAGGTATAGTTCGAGCAGTGTTTATAATAAGAGCCCTCTTTGTTGAAGTCATTCTCAGTTTCTTTGTTCCTTTTCTGATTGATACATCGCCCTTCTTAGTAGCCCTAAAAATCATTGAAGGAGTATAAACTTCTCTATATCGACCGTTTGTATTCACATACGGTTTATCTGAATCATCTAGATTGAAAACCATATTATGAAGAGTGGGAGCTCCTTCCTTTTCTCTCATCTGTTTAATAGCAATTGCTGTTAGGTCCTTATCTTTTATAGCGTTGTAATACTCTTCAGCACCCATAAGCCATTCCCTCACTTCGTTTTCAGCATCTGTATCGACTTTATCTAACACTATTTTCAGCATACCGTCAAAATTGATAATATCACTACTCAATTTACTCAATGTTAAGCCCTTAGCTTTCAGAATATGGTCGATGCTACCATCAGGTTTTATAAGCCTAACAGCGTAAGATTTAGGTCCAGTGCAAACAAAGCTGTCAGCTGTAATACCAGCACCGATTTCGTCGGTCAAATCACCAAGAAACCTTCCTGTTTCGGGTACGAGCTCATCTTTTTTAGCTACAAAGATGCAAGAATCTGTGTCGCAATATAATACCCTTTGACCAAGTTTTTCCATGAGTCTGTATAGTTTGACTCTTGCGTGGGCTGTAGTGAACGCTGCGATAGCTAGATTTGTAGACTTTGCAGTGTTATACGCGTAAGCAGTGTATCGGACAGAAACTATATGTTTTTGTCCAGCAACCACTACATTTTCAATTTCCAAATCGGCTTGCTTAGCCAATGCCCAGACCTCTGCGTCACTGTGACAAATGATGTCTTCTGTAGCAGGTGCACGTTCAGCCATTTTTCCCCAAAGAGAATTAAGACATAACTTTGCAATGAAACGGAGACCTGGGTTGCTCTTGATATTAGCCTTATCTAGTTTAACACCTTCAATTCTTTCAAAAGCCTCGATGAAAATGTCAAGTTCAGGATCTGTGAGACCGGTGATACCTTCAGGGTACCCTGAAGCCTCAGTTTTCCATTTCAGGAAGGCTTTCACGTAGTCTGTGAACAAACCGATCATAGGTGTGAATTTCCAGATTTCAAAGATCTTGGTAATCTTGTAGCCTTTTTCAACAGCCAATTTTAGTTCGGGTGTTGTGTAAACACCCTTAATCTCACGTTGACTATCAGTGTGAGTGCACAATCCTTCGTATCCTTCTTTAGCGCACGTTCGACATAGAGTAAATATTAGTCTTTCTTTATACCTCCCTGGTAAAACAGGAATGTATAAGTTTTGAGGAGGTAAAACGCTAACGTAAGCTACCCCGAAATATTTCTCGTGCATGTTCGCTATGTATTCAGGAATGCTTCACTGCCAACAAGTTTCTTCGGGATGCCTGTAGGGAACTCTTGAGATTTTTGTACCCAAGGGTACAACGATGTGAAATCTAAGTAACAAATTTTATTAGCACCGTCTGTGGGAGGGAAGTAATATACAAAGGGTTCCGTACGACCTCCGTACAATGCGTCGCCTATAATAAGTCTATTATTGGCGACATCGTTGCCTATTCTATTAACATACGGTCTCAGAAGTTCCGTATCCTCCTCCTCTTCGTCAGGGTCTGCGTTGAGTATACTCACCAAGCACTCATCTTTCATTTTTTTTCCATTCGCATTCCCACACCCTCACAACTTCAAAGCCGGCTCTTTTGTATGCTTCTTCCTGCAGCATGGTTATTCTATACCTATCGAGACTGGAGACACCTCTATGTTCAAGCTTGCCATCCTCACAACTCTGATGCCCATGCCAGATACATCCATGGAACAAGTACGCTATGCGTTTCTTTTCCACAGGTCTAGCACCGGGTGCAGACGCAGCCTTATCCATTTTCCATCTCTGTTCATTCCTGGGTTTCAGCTGGTTGTCTACTTGAAGCTGTCTGAGGGCTACAAAGGCATCTCCGTCAATAGGTGTATAATCAACAACAGGAACCTCTGTGTAACCGTCAGGATGTACGTGTTTATTCTTAAATTTAAACACTCGTTCGCCGCCATTGCGGGCATGGGTTATCCTTTGGCCAGTATACTTCTCCATGAAGGCTATCCAACGAATACCTTCGTACGAATAATTTTTCTCTCCGTGTCGGCTAATATGAGCAACAGTATCATCTTTCATATAATGAGTTTTAAAGACTCTAAAACATAATGAAGCAATTGTACAACATTCTGTTAAACAATCAATTTGGAACATATCAATGAATATCTTTCGGAATTTTTCAAAACTTTGTCGTAAAATATCAACATCCTGCACACAATATTTAGTGCATTCAGCTTTTATGTCATACTCTCTATTTTCGAACGAGCTATACCATTCGGTAAATTCTCGTTTCTCTGACTCATCCATTGTTTCAAATAATTCTCTAGCAGGTATCCGACCAACATAATTTACATTATCCAGAGTAAGAAATCTGTAAGGGAAGAACCCTTTAGCTACATCACCTTTAAGCCCCATGCATTTAGGTAGCTTCTTCAAAGCACAGGGCATGTATAAGAGAGTATCTTTAAATGTTATATTATGCTGAGCTGTCATAGTGATGATCTTTGTTCCACGTTTTACAGGGTTACTGGAAATAACACTAGCACCGGGTCTTGCTAATAATTTACTGAACACGAATTGAGTGTCGAACTTACCTCCATTATGAGCTGCTACTATTATTTCGTCTTTCTGATGTTTTTTGGAAAAACTGAATAAATAATTTATGAATTTATCGACTGGACACTTTTCTGTATCATTTTCAGCATTCAAATCCAAATGGAAGATTTCCTTTCGTTTAGTTCCACATTTCTCGCACTGTTCATTTCTTAATTCTTTATCGCTGCACTTATAACAGACCAACATGCTCACAAGTAAGTACGGTACCATGTCAACAACTGATCGGCCATCACCTTTATCAGTCTCGTTGTGGTTATACGTTTCCACATCGTAATAAAATGTGTAAACATTTTTATTTTCCTGCCAGTCCTTTTCTTTCTTTTTCAATGTTTTCATGAAACATTTATGAGCCCCTTTATCAGGGTTATACTTCTCGTCGCAAACGAGACAACGTATATTCACACAGTCATGTTGAATCTGTCCTTTATTATCTGCAATTTTCGTTGTATCACACAGCTCACAAATTTTTATTTTCTTACATACCCATTTGTTGTTTTTTCTATGGTTCTTAAGACATTCTTCATTATAAAAGTGACGATTACATTTCAGGGCAATACTTTAAAGGAATATTATTATCTTCAGCCCTTCCCCCGCATTCATATGTGAGACACTGTTTACATTTATAATATTCACATTCCTGGTTTAGATGTAAAGCCATATTTGTTACAAAACTGTAACATTGTCTACAAAAAATTTCACCCTTTATATTCTTAGGATTCACACTACCTATTGTTAATTTGATTTTATCGTTGGGAAGAGGGTAATAATAATGAGTATTGACGGCATCCCATCCTATTATATACAAATCTTTATCTCTATCATTTTCTCTTGGTTTATAAACCACATGCAACTTTTCATCTTTATCGTTTCTGTAGACAAATATCCTACAATTTAAGACCCGTTCTATTATAGCAAATTTATCAACAGTCAAAGGTTCAGCATAATTTAAACCGCACTGATCGGCTATTTTCCCAGCCAATTTTACTATAGTATCAGGGTCAACATTATTTATCTTTTTTTTTTCGGTTACAACTTTTACACATGCAGCTATAGCTTTAAATCCACAACCAACTGCATCAATCCTTCTATCATACCTACTTGCGCATAAATGACGTTTGATAAGATCAGGATGGATAAAATTAACTTGATCAGGGAATAGAGGTCCACTCCCTTCAGGGTTATGTAATACCTGGACTTCGACGATGAAATCGCTGAACGTTGCTTTATCTCCAGACTGAAAGGCCCTCTCCAGACGGGTACACAGGGTTGATACCAAATCATCATTATCTTTTACATCTTTATGAGCAAGGTTGACGTGGAATTCGTTGCGAGCACCATCATTGAAAGTAAACCAAAATCTTGCTTTGTATTCTCCATAGTTCACCTCCTTTTTAAGATGTTCAACAATAGCACGAATAACCCTTCTGAAAGCATCCTCAATATCGAGACCTCGGTTGAATACATTTTCTTAAAATCTTCATCATCGTCATCATCATCAGCATCATCATCATCATCACGTTTTCTTTTGTTATTCTTCTGTAAAGAGAATCAATCATAAATATACTAGTAATAACATAAGACCTATCTTAACCTAACTTAACTGATTCTATCATTTTCTTATTATTTTAAATAATTACAGTTACAAGATTATCCTAAACTTCTTACTTTAATTAGTAATTCAAACAGTATGTATTTAAAAGAATTTTGCAAATTACACTTACCCCATCATCTGAGCCATCATAAGGATCAACATCCATAGGTGTATCTCTGTGATCGTTCACTCCGCTGGTTCCTGCACCGGCATCGTTGACCCATGTAACTCTTTTCTTAGCATCACGATTTTGAAGACCACGTTTAGCTTGTACAATTTTACGATCTTCACGGGGTGGTTCAGCGTCTCTGGGTTCACCATTATTATCAGATGAAGGATCGTTGTTCCTGTTGTTGTTGTTGTTGTTGTTGTTGTTGTTGTTGTTGTTGTTGTTGTTGTTGTTGTTGTTGTTGAACCCTCCACCCCCTCCTCCGCCTCTGTTAAACCCACTAGCTCCGGAGATATAGCAGAAAGGGCGAAACTGTAATAATAAATTACAAATAAAATATATAAGTTCCATGTTTTCAAAATAAATAAAACACTTACAATAGAAATAAATTTTTTAAGAAAAACAAATTTTAAGAAAAACAAATTTTTAAGAAAAACAAATTTTTAAGAAAAACAAATTTTTAAGAAAAACAAATTTTTAAGAAAAACAAATTTTAAGAAAAACAAATTTTTAAGAAAAAACAAATTTTTAAGAAAAACAAATTTTTAAGAAAAACTAATTATTAAAAAGTTTTCAGAAAAAAATAAAACACTAAAGTTTTTAAAATAAAAATAAATATTTTTTGAAATAAAAATAATAACAAGACTTACTGCAAACAATTTCATGAGGTTGTGCATTTTTCCGGCATTGAATATATTCAACTGGGACATTCTGAAGATTCTCAGCAGGTATCACGAAAACAAGAACTGTAATAAAATATTATTATTATTATTATTATTATTATTATTATTATTATTATTATTATTTACATAAATATTACTTATTATTATTATTATTATTATTATTATTATTATATTATTATTATTATTATTACCACTTCACACAACGGAAAACACACCTAGAGTAACTATCGCTAAGATGCAGACTCCACGACAGACTGAATATAACTAACAGCTAACACCCAGGCATAAGTTATATATACCGTTTCCACCCTCACCCCCCCTCCAAACATTACGAAATCCCTATAACTCCACCCTCTTTCAGAAATTTTCAAACCTAAACATGAAACATTATCCCTTCCCGCCATTTTGTGTCTTTATGCTTTATATATATAAAGTTCAAATAAATAGTATTATTAACAGTTTTGAATAAGCATCGGTATGATGAACACCTTAGAAAAATTCGTGTTTAGATCCCCCTGTACATCTCTCGTATGTGGTCCAACGGGATCGGGTAAGACCTACGCTTTGCTAAAGTTCCTAAAACACCCTGTTCTATTCGAACAACTCCCCGTGAAAATAATCTGGTGTTACAGCATCTATCAATCTATTTTTAACGAATATAAAGATGTGATTCAATTTCATGAAGGTATATACGATGTTAAGTCTTTGGAAAATATACAGGGTCATAAAATTATTATCCTTGACGATTTGATGCATAAACTGAACGAGGATATAGCTGAAACTTTCACAGTCTACTCTCATCATTTAAATGTCACAGTGTTTTTTATAACCCAAAATATCTTTCATCAGAATAAGTATATGAGAGATGTATCTTTAAATACACAATACCTAATTTTGTTCGGACAAAGAAGAGACGTGAGTCAGATCAATGTATTAGCAACTCAAATGTTTCCTATGCAAAGAAAAGAGTTTCTAAAGGTATATAAAGAAGTTACTTCCATCCCACACGGTTATTTACTGTGTGATCTTCATCCTAAGAACACGTACAGGGTACTGCTACGCACAAACATCTTACCTAACGAAACTGAAATTGTCTACATCCCTGAATAACAATGAGTAAGCTAATTGAAAAATATTTACCAGTTATAAAAAACTACAAGAAACTAAGTAAAGCTGAAAAACGTAAACATCTAAAATGTACATCATTTACCCGACTCGTATGTGAAATATATCTTAACCTTATAAAAGGAAATGTTCCAATAAAAGAGCCTCAGAAACAAAAGTTACGTCGACATAGCAACATCCTTAGAAAGCTTACGCGTAAAATTAAAAAGAAGAATTTTTTTAAGAAAAGAAATCCACATGACAAGGAGAGCCTTCCTCCTATTATTTTACATTGCAACACCCTTTTAACCAAAATTACTAATGTCAAAATTACATTAATAATAATATTAATAATAATAATAATAATAATAATAACAATAATAATAATAATAATTGAAATAGCGTGGTTATGCCTTTTCGTGATTACGAAAAAAAAATAAATAATGGGTCATAGTTGGTTGTTATCAATCGGTCGAATAACAATAGTTATCAGTTCGTTCACTACGTTATAGCAATTGAACAAATGTTAGCATGAAAACTGTTACCCAAATTAAACATTAGGCCTAAAGGAGAGGGGTATGACGTCATTACAGCTGAAGAGTTCGAAGCCATAGCTCTAGGCGTAGAGTACACGTTTTCCACATCTGCTAAACGTGCCAAATTTAATATCAAACTCTTAGGAAAATTAATTGTTCTTAATTTTTGCTTTATTATAGGCCATCCTGTGATAGGTTTCCTTCGCCAATTACGTACAAGATCAGAAACTAAGTCTACGATATTTGAACCTATAATGGGATCTCCATTTATTACAATCTGACCATTGGAATCCCAATTAATTTGACCTTTCAAAGTGTTATATAAAGCTATTCCTTTATTTTTTACACTGGTTGGAAGACTACTAGATAAAATAGATTTAAAATCTTTAATAGTTTCAACTTCTTCTTCTTCAGTTTCATTTACAGATCTTGAGGCATTATAGTTGGTATATTTTTCTTTCAAATCTATTAGCTTTTGTAATATCTCCTGATACTTTATTCTTTTATCGTGAATGTTCATATGTGAATTTAAAATTTGGGTAAGCTCGTTTTCGATACTAGACATTTGTTCCAATTTAGGTTCATATAACGTAGTAGGTTGAACCTGTTGCTGTTGTTGTTGTTGTTGTTGTTGCTGTTGCATAGTAATACTGTTATTATTTATTTTTTCGTAATCTGAAAAAACCACTACTTCTTTTCCATTATTATTATTATTATTATTATTATTATTATTACATTATTATTATTATTATTATTATTATTATTAATATTATTATTATTATTATTATTATTATTATTATTATTATTAGTTTTGACCAGTTAGTAATTTAGTTAAAAAGGGTGTTACAATGGAAAATAATAGAGGGAGGAAGGCTCCTCCTGTCTGTATCAGTTTCTTTTTCTTAAAAAAATTCTTCTTTTTAATTTTACGCGTAAGCTTTCTAAGGATGTTGCTATGTCGACGTAACTTTTGTTTCTGAGGCTCTTTTATTGGAACATTTCCTTTTATAAGGTTAAGACATATTTCACATACGAGTCGGGTAAATGATGTACATTTTAGATGTTTACGTTTTTCAGCTTTACTTAGTTTCTTGTAGTTTTTTATAACTGGTAAATATTTTTCAATTAGCTTGCTCATTGTTATTCAGGGATGTAGACAATTTCAGTTTCGTTAGGTAAGATGTTTGTGCGTAGCAGTACCCTGTACGTGTTCTTAGGATGAAGATCACACAGTAAATAACCGTGTGGGATGGAAGTAACTTCTTTATATACCTTTAGAAACTCTTTTCTTTGCATAGGAAACATTTGAGTTGCTAATACATTGATCTGACTCACGTCTCTTCTTTGTCCGAACAAAATTAGGTATTGTGTATTTAAAGATACATCTCTCATATACTTATTCTGATGAAAGATATTTTGGGTTATAAAAAACACTGTGACATTTAAATGATGAGAGTAGACTGTGAAAGTTTCAGCTATATCCTCGTTCAGTTTATGCATCAAATCGTCAAGGATAATAATTTTATGACCCTGTATATTTTCCAAAGACTTTACATCGTATATACCTTCATGAAATTGAATCACATCTTTATATTCGTTAAAAATAGATTGATAGATGCTGTAACACCAGATTATTTTCACGGGGAGTTGTTCGAATAGAACAGGGTGTTTTAGGAACTTTAGCAAAGCGTAGGTCTTACCCGATCCCGTTGGACCACATACGAGAGATGTACAGGGGGATCTAAACACGAATTTTTCTAAGGTGTTCATCATACCAATGCTTATTCAAAACTGCTAATAATACTATTTATTTGAACTTTATATATATATAAAGCATAAAGACACAAAATGGCGGGAAGGGATAATGTTTCATGTTTAGGTTTGAAAATTTCTGAAAGAGGGTGGAGTTATAGGGATTTCGTAATGTTTGGAGTGGAAACGGTATATATAACTTATGCCTGGGTGTTAGCTGTTAGTTATATTCAGTCTGTCGTGGAGTCTGCATCTTAGCGATAGTTACTCTAGGTGTGTTTTCCGTTGTGTGAGTGGTAATAATAATAATAATAATAATAATAATAATAATAATAATAATAATAATAATAATAATAATAATAATAATAATAATAATAATAATAATAATATTTTTATTACAGTTCTTGTTTTCGTGATACCTGCTGAGAATCTTCAGAATGTCCCAGTTGAATATATTCAATGCCGGAAAAATGCACAACCTCATGAAATTGTTTGCAGTAAGTCTTGTTATTATTTTTATTTCAAAAAATATTTATTTTTATTTTAAAAACTTTAGTGTTTTATTTTTTCTGAAAACTTTTTAATAATTAGTTTTTCTTAAAAATTTGTTTTTCTTAAAAATTTGTTTTTCTTAAAAATTTGTTTTTCTTAAAAATTTGTTTTTCTTAAAAATTTGTTTTTCTTAAAAATTTGTTTTTCTTAAAAATTTGTTTTTCTTAAAAATTTGTTTTTCTTAAAAATTTGTTTTTCTTAAAAAATTTATTTCTATTGTAAGTGTTTTATTTATTTTGAAAACATGGAACTTATATATTTTATTTGTAATTTATTATTACAGTTTCGCCCATTCTGCTATATCTCCGGAGCTAGTGGGTTTAACAGAGGCGGAGGAGGGGGTGGAGGGTTCAACAACAACAACAACAACAACAACAACAACAACAACAACAACAACAACAACAACAACAACAACAACAACAGGAACAACGATCCTTCATCTGATAATAATGGTGAACCCAGAGACGCTGAACCACCCCGTGAAGATCGTAAAATTGTACAGGCTAAACGTGGTCTTCAAAATCGTGATGCTAAGAAAAGAGTTACATGGGTCAACGATGCCGGTGCAGGAACCAGCGGAGTGAACGATCACAGAGATACACCTATGGATGTTGATCCTTATGATGGTCCAGATGATGGGGTAAGTGTAATTTGCAAAATTCTTTTAAATACATACTGTTTGAATTACTAATTAAAGTAAATGCTATAGATAATCTTGTAACTGTAATTATTTAAAATAATAAGAAAATGATAGAATCAGTTAAGTTAGGTTAAGATAGGTCTTATGTTATTACTAGTATATTTATGATTGATTCTCTTTACAGAAGAATAACAAAAGAAAACGTGATGATGATGATGCAGATGATGATGACGATGATGAAGATTTTACAGCTGAATTATTGGAAATTACAACGACTGCAGTCTCTAGAAATTCAGGAGTCATTGACACTCATCGGTACAGAATCAGGGTCAATGAAGAAAATGTATTCAACCGAGGGCTTGATATTGAGGATGCTTTCAGAAGGGTCATTCGAGCTATTGTTGAACATTTAAAAAAGGAGGTGAACTATGGAGAATACAAAGCAAGATTTTGGTTTACTTTCAATGATGGTGCTCGCAACGAATTCCACGTCAACCTTGCTCATAAAGATGTAAAAGATAATGATGATTTGGTATCAACCCTGTGCACCCGACTGGAGAGGGCGTTTCAGTCTAGCAACGTTCAGCGATTTCATCGTCGAAGTCCAGGTATTACATAACCCTGAAGGGAGTGGACCTCTATTCCCTGATCAAGTTAATTTTATCCATCCTGATCTTATCAAACGTCATTTATGCGCAAGTAGGTATGATAGGAGGATTGATGCAGTTGGTTGTGGTTTTAAAGCTATAGCTGCATGTGTAAAAGTTGTAACCGAAAAAAAGATAGGTAATGTTAAAATTGATACTATAGTAAAATTGGCTGGGAAAATAGCCGATCAGTGCGGTTTAAATTATGCTGAACCTTTGACTGTTGATAAATTTGCTATAATAGAAAGGGTCTTAAATTGTAGGATATTTGTCTACAGAAACGATAAAGATGAAAAGTTGCATGTGGTTTATAAACCAAGAGAAAATGATAGAGATAAAGATTTGTATATAATAGGATGGGATGCCGTCAATACTCATTATTATTACCCTCTTCCCAACGATAAAATCAAATTAACAATAGGTAGTGTGAATCCTAAGAATATAAAGGGTGAAATTTTTTGTAGACAATGTTACAGTTTTGTAACAAATATGGCTTTACATCTAAACCAGGAATGTGAATATTATAAATGTAAACAGTGTCTCACATATGAATGCGGGGGAAGGGCTGAAGATAATAATATTCCTTTAAAGTATTGTCCTGAATGTAATCGTCACTTTTATAATGAAGAATGTCTTAAGAACCATAGAAAAAACAACAAATGGGTATGTAAGAAAATAAAAATTTGTGAGCTGTGTGATACAACGAAAATTGCAGATAATAAAGGACAGATTCAACATGACTGTGTGAATATACGTTGTCTCGTTTGCGACGAGAAGTATAACCCTGATAAAGGGGCTCATAAATGTTTCATGAAAACATTGAAAAAGAAAGAAAAGGACTGGCAGGAAAATAAAAATGTTTACACATTTTATTACGATGTGGAAACGTATAACCACAACGAGACTGATAAAGGTGATGGCCGATCAGTTGTTGACATGGTACCGTACTTACTTGTGAGCATGTTGGTCTGTTATAAATGCAGCGATAAAGAATTAAGAAATGAACAGTGCGAGAAATGTGGAACTAAACGAAAGGAAATCTTCCATTTGGATTTGAATGCTGAAAATGATACAGAAAAGTGTCCAGTCGATAAATTCATAAATTATTTATTCAGTTTTTCCAAAAAACATCAGAAAGACGAAATAATAGTAGCAGCTCATAATGGAGGTAAGTTCGACACTCAATTTGTGTTCAGTAAATTATTAGCAAGACCCGGTGCTAGTGTTATTTCTAGTAACCCTGTAAAACGTGGAACAAAGATCATCACTATGACAGCTCAGCATAATATAACATTTAAAGATACTCTCTTATACATGCCCTGTGCTTTGAAGAAGCTACCTAAATGCATGGGGCTTGAAGGTGATGTAGCTAAAGGGTTCTTCCCCTATAGATTTCTTACTCTGGATAATGTAAATTATGTTGGTCGGATACCTGCTAGAGAATTATTTGAAACTGACCGCATGGAAGAGTCAGAGAAACGAGAATTTACCGAATGGTATAGCTCGTTCGAAAATAGAGAGTATGACATAAAAGCTGAATGCACTAAATATTGTGTGCAGGATGTTGACATTTTACGACAAAGTTTTGAAAAATTCCGAAAGATGTTCATTGATATGTTCCAAATAGATTGTTTAACAGAATGTTGTACAATTGCTTCATTATGTTTTAGAGTCTTTAAAACTCATTATATGAAAGATGACACTGTTGCTCATATTAGCCGACACGGAGAGAAAAATTATTCGTACGAAGGTATTCGTTGGATAGCCTTCATGGAGAAGTATACTGGCCAAAGGATAACCCATGCCCGCAATGGCGGCGAACGAGTGTTTAAATTTAAGAATAAACACGTACATCCTGACGGTTACACAGAGGTTCCTGTTGTTGATTATACACCTATTGACGGAGATGCCTTTGTAGCCCTCAGACAGCTTCAAGTAGACAACCAGCTGAAACCCAGGAATGAACAGAGATGGAAGGCAATGGATAAGGCTGCGTCTGCACCCGGTGCTAATCCTGTGGAAAAGAAACGCATAGCGTACTTGTTCCATGGATGTATCTGGCATGGGCATCAGAGTTGTGAGGATGGCAAGCTTGAACATAGAGGTGTCTCCAGTCTCGATAGGTATAGAATAACCATGCTGCAGGAAGAAGCATACAAAAGAGCAGGCTTTGAAGTTGTGAAGGTGTGGGAATGCGAATGGAAAAAAATGAAAGATGAGTGCTTGGTGAGTATACTCAACGCAGACCCTGACGAAGAGGAGGAGGATACGGAACTTCTGAGACCGTATGTTAATAGAATAGGCAACGAAGTCGCCAATAATAGACTTATTATAGGCGACGCATTGTACGGAGGTCGTACGGAACCCTTTGTATATTACTTCCCTCCCACAGACGGTGCTAATAAAATTTGTTACTTAGATTTCACATCGTTGTACCCTTGGGTACAAAAATCTCAAGAGTTCCCTACAGGCATCCCGAAGAAACTTGTTGGCAGTGACATCCCTAGCATTCCTGAATACATAGCGAACTATGCACGAGAAATATTTCGGGGTAGCTTACGTTAGCGTTTTACCTCCTCAAAACTTATACATTCCTGTTTTACCAGGGAGGTATAAAGAAAGACTAATATTTACTCTATGTCGAACGTGCGCTAAAGAAGGATACGAAGGATTGTGCACTCACACTGATAGTCAACGCGAGATTAAGGGTGTTTACACAACACCCGAACTAAAATTGGCTGTTGAAAAAGGCTACAAGATTACCAAGATCTTTGAAATTTGGAAATTCACACCTATGATCGGTTTGTTCACAGACTACGTGAAAGCCTTCCTGAAATGGAAAACTGAGGCTTCAGGGTACCCTGAAGGTATCACCGGTCTCACAGATCCTGAACTTGACATTTTCATCGAGGCTTTTGAAAGAATTGAAGGTGTTAAACTAGATAAGGCTAATATCAAGAGCAACCCAGGTCTCCGTTTCATTGCAAAGTTATGTCTTAATTCTCTTTGGGGAAAAATGGCTGAACGTGCACCTGCTACAGAAGACATCATTTGTCACAGTGACGCAGAGGTCTGGGCATTGGCTAAGCAAGCCGATTTGGAAATTGAAAATGTAGTGGTTGCTGGACAAAAACATATAGTTTCTGTCCGATACACTGCTTACGCGTATAACACTGCAAAGTCTACAAATCTAGCTATCGCAGCGTTCACTACAGCCCACGCAAGAGTCAAACTATACAGACTCATGGAAAAACTTGGTCAAAGGGTATTATATTGCGACACAGATTCTTGCATCTTTGTAGCTAAAAAAGATGAGCTCGTACCCGAAACAGGAAGGTTTCTTGGTGATTTGACCGACGAAATCGGTGCTGGTATTACAGCTGACAGCTTTGTTTGCACTGGACCTAAATCTTACGCTGTTAGGCTTATAAAACCTGATGGTAGCATCGATCATATTCTGAAAGCTAAGGGCTTAACATTGAGTAAATTGAGTAGTGATATTATCAATTTTGACGGTATGCTGAAAATAGTGTTAGATAAAGTCGATACAGATGCTGAAAACGAAGTGAGGGAATGGCTTATGGGTGCTGAAGAGTATTACAACGCTATAAAAGATAAGGACCTAACAGCAATTGCTATTAAACAGATGAGAGAAAAGGAAGGAGCTCCCACTCTTCATAATATGGTTTTCAATCTAGATGATTCAGATAAACCGTATGTGAATACAAACGGACGATATAGAGAAGTTTATACTCCTTCAATGATTTTTAGGGCTACTAAGAAGGGCGATGTATCAATCAGAAAAGGAACAAAGAAACTGAGAATGACTTCAACAAAGAGGGCTCTTATTATAAACACTGCTCGAACTATACCTTTTGGGTACAGAGGTCCTCTCGAGCCTCTATGCTAACTTTTCCTATGTAATTAATATATATATTGTAAATGTGTATTTTGTACAAATAAATGTATTTTTATTTAATAAATGAAAAAAAGAAAAAGATTGAGAAAAAAAAACTAATTGCTTTTCCTTACCCTTTTTTTTTAATTTTTGAATATTTTAATAATAGTAATATATAATAATAATAATAATAATAATAATAATAATAATAATAATAATAATAATAATAATAATAATAATAATAATAATAATAATAATAATAATAATAATAATAATAATAATAATAATAATAATAATATTTGTCTCGTGAGCTTAAGATAATAATTATAAAATAGAAAAGAAAATGTTTCTTTGTTTGTGTGTATAGGGTCACATGTGTTGTAACTGAAAAATTCTTTGTTATTTTACGTCGTAAATTTTACACTTGACACCTAAAAGTAATTATTTTAAACAAAATGTATTAGTTTCTTTGTCAATTCCTTTGTACTTCAGCAATAACTTATCAAAATCTTCCCACGCATTGTTATTTTACGTCATAAATTTTTAAACCTGTCAAGTTGAAGTGAGGGTTCAATACAAAGGAATTAAATCTCCCCTTCTTACAAAAAGTCATAAATTTTTTAAACCTGTCAAGTTGAAGTGAGGGTTCAATACAAAGGAATTAAATCTCCCCTTCTTAAAAAAGTCATAAATTTTACGTTATAATTGACAGTTGATACCTTACTCCTTTAGGCTTAAACGATAATTAGATTTCCTTTCTCTGGTTCAATCCCCTTCTCTTATACCCCCACCCTCCTTCTCTTCTCCCCTCTATTTCCCCTCTCTCATTTTCCCCTCATTTTATTTAGTCGAATGCCAGCGATTGAACAGTGAGGATGTCGTGCTGCTTCAGCGGCCTCTGCGAGGGGCGGGCCGACGCGAAAAATTAATTTGCATGTATGCGCGCGCACGCTTGTATCTTTCCTTACTTGTACG
>JABUQX010105567.1:30000-45000 GCA_015478945.1 Trachelipus rathkii
TATATATTATAATATATATATATTATATATATATTTATACAATGTATAATAATTTATATTTTATATATTATATATTATACAAAATTACAATATTATGTTATAGAAAAACTAATTCCAACTTTGTATTATTATTAAAAATATTATATATATATATAATTTAATAATAAATATAAATATATATAAATTAATATTTATTGATATATTATATACAGTATATATATATTATATATTTCATATATAAATATTATATAATATATATATCGAGTATTATATATATGTATATATATATACTATATATAGTAAGTATATATACTTATTTCTTATTTTATTTCTCACTCCTTGGGCTGCTTTCATCAACGCTGTTTCGGAACACGTACAATAGATATCGATACGGAAATTTGATATACAATATATCTATATAAACTATATTATTATAATAATATATAATATTCATAATATATACTATTATATATAATATATATATATATATTATATAGTATATATAATATATATAATTATATAATTTATTCCCTCTCCTCCCCTTTCCCTTAAAATTTATCAAAAAATCAGCGCGAAGCAAGGAACTTATATTCTTTATGTTATGGTGTATACCCTTCGGTGATACAACCTGGATCAGTAGCCAAGTGTAATAGAACCACTACCAAATATCAAGTGGTAAAGGGACTTTGTGCAGCTCTTCCCGCCCTCTATCATTAGTATGTGCATATTGTAACACATATGTTAATATCTTTAATTAATTTTCTGAGGCGTTCCTCTTGACGTAATTTTTATTACAAATTAGTTATTCATAATCTTCCAAACTCATCATCCCATTGATTTCGGTGTCTAGGCCTCATCCGCCATGTTTTTGGTCTTTCCAATTTAATTTTATATTTTATTTTATTATTATCGAAGTGTTGTTTTTTTTTTATTATTTTATTATTAATAGTTTTTTTTATTATATTCACCATTACTCATTATTATTTTTCATATAAGTTCCTATTTTGTTGTTCATGCTAATATTTTGCTATTTTTGAGGGATCTTATATTTCCTATCATTGTTATGATAATTATTATCGTCTCTTACTTTGTCGTGTAAAAAAATCATTTCCCACTTAATTAAAATTTGTTTTCCATTATTTTTCCTATTAACGCCCAACCATTTTATTTAGTTCCATAATATATATACATAACCAATCCATTTAACCGACTTGGAGTACTTCTACGTTTCCGGGCTCTGAAGGTTTAGAGGCTCTGTTTCGCACTACATTCACCATTATTCGCTATCATTGAACTCTTTGGTCTTCGTACCCAGTAACTCTTTCAGTTCAAGGGTCTTACAGCCACCTCAAACTTTTCTACCTAACGTGGATGAAGGTTCAGGCCTAAAGAACCGAGGCAAAAGTTTTATGCGCATTTGAACCGAGAGGGGCCGCCAATTGTAGGGGAACTCCCAAACTCTAATTGCCTAACACGACAGTGAGAAGGCTGCCTGTCACTTTATTGTTATATTATTTCGGGCTTCGGCGCTTGAAGTATTATTGGTGGTCCCGTGAAGTTGAAGGAGTGGGGGCGCTTGGCGCTATATTTCCCAAACAGGAGGAATCGCCCCTAAGGTCCCCACAATCACACGTCTACCCTACGGGGTGGGGTCCGGGGAGGGAGGTTGTTGTGAGTCTCTGGGCTGTGAACCTGTTTGTGGATGGGAAAGAACTTGAGTCCTTCTTTATTAATAATATTATGAAGTTACTATTCGCCATATCTAATCCATCCTGGATATTTTACTTTTGCTTCTTATTCTTTTTTATTTATTATATTCTTGGTGTTTTTTCATTGCCGATAAAAGAGGAAGTTTGTAGATTCTTTTCATGATTTATCTTCTATCAAGATACTATTGTTTTTAAACCTTGGCGAGCCACAACACGATCATTGTCGGGTATTCAATCACGCTGACGCCCTACCCGCGTGCACTCCTCTGCCCACGAGGGATGTAGACAATTCGTGGATTTACCATCCTGCCATGTAATGTTATAAATTCCCATCCAGTTCCACTTGGAAGCCTCTGCGCTTACCCTTCAGATAATTGCGTGACGCACTTTGCAAGCCTTGACATCACTAGTACCAAAAGGTTTTTTGTGGCAACTTTTTCCTTCCAATGACGAAAAGGTTCCGTGAACATCTGGAAAAAGTAGTGGACGTCATTCCCCTCGTAACTACTCTGTATAGAGTTTTAGTGTCCCCAGACAATGAATTAAAGTCAAGGAATAAAAATGATAAGAGCAACGAGTATTGATAGTAAATTAAAAGAAGACTATTTTAGAGGAGAGCACAATGACTTGTGATTCCCCTTAGCTACGTTCTGGACTTCAGATAGAAATGAAAAATTTTATTTCTCAATTTCTCAACGGAATATGATATAAATTTTAGAGTCGTCCAAAGCTGGGAAAAAACTAAATACAAGTCTGAAATAGTTCAAGAAAACCACACGTTGCACGTTGCCTCAAAACCAACCACAAATACAACTGTCATGAATGCAAAACTACATTCAATTAGTGATAATGAATTTAATAAGCTGTCTGAGAAGTATATCAAATTTCCGACACCAAAGCCACAAGCGAAAAGCATTCCCAGACGAAAACCCTTTTGTATAGTGGACCATGATGCTGAAGATACGTATCACAGAATCTTTTGACTGTACTTTACCCTGCTTGTAATTGATGGAAAGTTTTTGGTTGCCCCCTTTCCGCTTTATTTTTGCTAGTAATTCTGCCTGTACGTTGGTGCTTGTCCTATCTATGGGAAAAAAGTTTTAGATTTAATGCTAAAAAATAACTGAAAAAAGTATAATTTTTGAAGAATAATCTTCCAATAATTTATTGCAACTATTGATTATGCTATCAGCTGAAGATCTATAATTTAATGAAGTTATTTTCCTTTTTAAGGAGGGGTGGTTGAGGGAAATAAGGACCTGATAGAGCTGGAAACATCGTTTTACATCTTAAAAACATGGAAATTGAATGTATTTTATTCACCTCTCAAATTTTCTATTGCAGAACTCTACAACGAAGGAAATATTCCACTTATAGTGGCTCATTACTGGCCATATGTAATTATCGCATTCGCATCGTAAATTATAAGAAAAATATTTGCATTCATATTCGCATTTGCGAATATTAAAAATATATATTCGCATACTCATTAACGAATATTGGAAAATTGATATTCGGCCCATCTATAGAATATATAGATTAAAAGATATATAGAATAATTATTTGCATATATGAGAGCTAAACCTATTTTATATAAATTTTTAAAAAACAAATTTCCGGCACATTTTTGATTTTTGGGCTCATAATTAATAGGAGGGAACCCTCCTCTCAACAAAAATCTGAAAGACTTAGTATATAACATTTTCCCATGTACATATCTAATTAATAAGGTTACACGGAAGGTATTATTAATTGGATATATATATATATATATTTATATATATGTATATATATATATATATTATATATATATACTATAATATATATATATATATATATTATATATATATATATATATATATATTATATATATATAATTGTATATATATATATTATATATAATATATACTATATAATATATATATATATATATATATATATATATAATTATATATATATATCATTATTTATATATATATATATATATATCTATACTTATATATATATATATAATATATATATAATATATATATATAATTATATAGTATATATATATATAATATATATATATCATATATTATATATATATATATATATATATATATATATATATAGAGAGAGACGAAGAGAGTAAGAGAGAGAGAGAAAGAGTAGAGAGGATTACAATTTTCTTTTTTTCAAATTTTCTTTTACGTTTCGCCTGAACGAAAAGTTTCGTTCCCGTGGATTCTCGTATTTTTAGAGTTCGTACGGCAAGGTAATAATGTCTGGCCTAGAAAAATATATTATTAAAGAAATATGAGAAGCAAGTATTATAGCAATAAAATTTTAAACTCTTAAGAACAGAGTAGGAAGGCAAATTTTCCAAATGAATTTAGTTATTATAAAGGCTATTGCTAATTTAGTTGTTTTTTCTTTAAAATTCATTTTATAAAAATCATTTTCATATTTTATTTCATCAATAGAAATGTAATAGTTTGGTTAACTTTACCTAAATTTTACTTTAACAAAGCAAAAGACTCAAAATAATTGGGTAGCGAGCTACCTTCACCTACCTACCCTACCTAACCGCTACCTACCCTCAGGTATAACGCCCCTGATATATATATGTTATATATATATATATTATATAATATATATATATATAATATATATATTTATATATATATATATATATATATTATTATATATATGTATATATATATAGTAATATATATATAAATAATATTATATATATATATATATATATATATATATATATTAATATATATATATATATTATAGATTATATATTAGTAATTATATATATACGGTATACTAATATATATATATATATATTATATAATATATATATATATATATATATATATATATATAATATATATATATATATATATATATATATATATATATATATACTATATATATATATATATTATATATATATATATATATACATATTCTTTTGAGTGTCTGGATTGGATTAATTATTATTATTATTTCATTATTATTATTATTATTATTATTATTATTATTATTATTATTATTATTAATTATTATTATTATTATTATTATTTTTTAATTATTATTAATATTATTATTAAGGTGGAAGCGTTATCCTTCCTCTCCTGTGTCGTTCTATTTAAAACAATGTGCTAAGTGCTAATCTAGTGTGCCCCAACAATTATTTTTATAAGTGTATTTAATGAAAATCAAATAGTGCCAAATAAAAGATTTGAAATACCTATCAGAGACTAATATTCGAAAATAGCCATTACCAAATTTACAAGTCATCCAAAATGGCTAACACTAGAAATAACGATTATGGTGCCAGTGCCAGCAACAGCAATGGCAACACTGAAATCAAAAATAAAAATGGCAACAACCCCTGCAATACTAGCACTAATAACAACAACAGAAGTGACGTCAATACTAGAATTAAAACAAACTCTAATGCTATTAATAACTACAATGGAAACAAAAACAATAACAATAATGGAAAACAAAAGAATAAGAAAAATAATCATATAACTGACAACCTAGAAACAGAAGAAGACCAGACAAACATTTCCCTTGAAAATTTAACTTTGACAGAATCTCAAGAAAACGAAATACTTAATATGCCCGACTCCCCAATATCCCTCACACTCCCTTCCCCATTCCCCAATACCCAAAGGCAAATTGAATCTCCCGATTATTCTGACCTGCTAGCAACCATAAACGAACTAAAAAGTGAATTGACATCAATTAAAATCGCTTTTCAGGAATTTAAAGAGTTTAATAAACAAAAAGATAATGATAAAGATAAAGAAATTGCTGAACTGAAACGCAAATTAAACAAATTAGAATCCGAAAGCAAAAATGTGTCAAATCCTGTCCCACAAATCTCACAAATACCAGAAATATCTGAAATGCAGGCTACAGTGCAAAACATTGAACAAATTCAAGATCACCTCCAACAAGAGAATATTAAAAATGTCTTGGTTTTAAGTGGCAGTGAAATACCTGCCGGAAGAGAAAACGAGAATTGTAAATTAACAGTTATCAACACTATCGAACGAAAATTGAACATTAAAATACAACCCAGTGATATTTCTGAAGTCTACAGACTTGGGAACAAACGTGTCAATGACGTCATAGACAAACGGTCACTGAGATTTAAGGTTACCGTTGAAAATCTAAAAGCAAATATCTTCAAAGCTTGTGTTCAATTAAAACCAAAAAACACCTTTGTCAATGAATTTTTAACTCCCCTAAAGAAGAAATTATTATTTAAGGCTCTAACTATAAAGAAGGATCATCCTCAGTTTATTAAAACTTGCTTTATAAAAAATGGAAATCTTTTCATAAAACAAAATTCGGAGAGTGATACATTAAAAATCAAAGACGAAACTGAACTTGACAACTATTTAACAAACTGCCATATTTCACCATCTGGTTAAAAATGTACAAAAAAGGGTCGTGAGTTCATTTATAAAACAATTATTACAGTCACATTTATTATTATTTGGAGTATAATTATTATCGGTACCATACTTTTGTTACTAAATTTTCTTCTATATTATTATTAATATTATATTATAATTATTATTATTATTCTTCTTATATTATTATTATTACTTATTATTATTAGTATTATTATTATTATTATTATATTTAATTATTATATTATTATTAATTATTATGTATTATTATTTATTATTTATTAATTATATTATTATTAATATTATTATTATTATTATTATTATTGTGATTGTAATTGTAATTGTAATTGTAATTATAATTGTAGTTATAGTTATGATAATAATTATGATTGTCATTATTGTTATTATTATTATTATTATTATTATTATTATTATTATTATTATTATTATTATTATTATTATTATTATTATTATTATTATTATTATTATTATTATTATTATTATTATTTATTATTATTATTATTATTATTATTATTTATTATTTATTATTATTATTTATTATTTTTATTATTATTATTAATTTTTTTTATTATTATTTATAAGCCTCGTCTTCTCCTCTCTCTCTCTCACTCTTCTCTCTCTCTCTTCTCTCTCTTTCACACACACACGATTCCCTCTCTCTTTCACTTCTCTCCTTAACGCTCCTCTCCCACTCTCATCTCTCACTCTCGCCTCAGCTCTCATCTCTCTCCACACATCCACCTCAGCACTACCCCTCTCTCTCTCTCTTCTCTTTCCTTCTCACTCCCTCGCTCTCACTCTCTCACACACTTCCCACTCATCACTTTCTTCTCTAACACACACTACTCAGAGGTCCACTATTGTTAACCCTTTCTCTCTCGTATCCTCTCCTCACTCTCGTTTCTGCTCTACCTATCTCTCCACTCTACTCTTCCTCTCTCTCTCTACTCACTCTTCTTTCTCTTTATCTCACATGTTGCCAACATCTCTTCTTCTCTCTATTCTCTCTCGTCTCTCGTCTCTCTTCTTTCTCTCTCTGCTCTTCTCTCATTCTCTTCTCATCTCTCTCTCTTCTCTCTCTCTTCTCTCTCTCTTCTGCTCTCTCTCTCCTTTCTACACACACACACACATATCTATACTGCTCTATCTATCTATCTATCTATCTATCTATCTATCTATCTATCTATCTATTCTATCTATCTGTCTAATCTATCTATCAATCTATCTATCTATCGATCTATCTATCTATCTATCTTATCTTTATCTATCACTATCTATTCTTTATCTATCTATATCTTCTAATCTTATCTATCTATCTGATCTATCTATCTATCTATCTATCTAATTCTATCTATTCTTATCTATTCTTAATTATTCTATCTATCTTCTATCTATCTATCTATCTATCTATACTATCAATCTATCTATCTATCTGCTTTCTATTCTATCTACTGCAGCCAATTGTTGAATATCAATAAAATAAGTGACATTAATTATAATGATTCCTACAAAGCTTAAAATCTCACAAATGACCCATATGACACCAAATTATTCTATCCTCGATCAAAAAAATGTTTAAAAATTTTAGTTATAATCGACGGCACTAGGATATTGAATTATCACCTTGGGGCTCATTTATCTGTTAACTTTTGTTTACATATATTTTGACCAGCTGTTGTATTAATTTAATTGACACTATAAAGTTTATAAATACTCTAACTTTATCATTTTAAGGGATTTTTTTATTTTTATTTTTTGTAGATTATTATTATTTATTATTAATTTATGTATTTATTATTATTATTATTATTAATTATTATTATTATATATATAGTTATTATTATATTGAATTATTATTAATAATTAAATTATGATTATATTGGTTATTATTATTCTTTATTTTCTTTTTTTATTATTATTAATATTATTATTATTACTATTTTTTATAATTATTATATATTATTTATTGTTAATATTATTATATTATTTATAATTATTATTATTATTATATTATTTATTATTCATTTAATTATTATTATTATATTTTTATTATTGAATTTATTTCATTAATATTAATATTATATTAATTAATATTAATCTTATTTATTATTATTATTGTTATTAAATTAATCTTAAATTTTTTTATTAATGTTGCATTTTAATTTTTTTATTGTTAGAATACTGTTTAAGTTATTATATTATTTATTATTTATTTTATATTTTATTATTAAATTATCTATTATTATTATTAATTATTATTATTTATTATTATTTAGTAGTAGTAGTAGTAGTAGTAGTATCAGTAGTAGTAGTAGTAGTAGTGAGTATTGTTACGGATATAAATGCCATGTCACAGGGTGGAAGGCCACGATCCTGCAAAAATGTTTCAACTCCTCAAACATAATTCCCAGTAGCCCTCTGAATATTATCTTACTCCGGACATATTTGAAACATCAAAAGAAAACCTGAACTGACCACTTCTCTCTTCTCCACCTCCACCACTACAACATCAGAAGCTTTAAGCCAAGCATCAATACACTTTTTTCTGTGACTATCTTAGTTACCGAAAATAGTGGATATTGACGGTGCAATAGTACTCTAACCGAAACATTTTCTGAATGAAACAATAATCTGGGTTATATCCGACCCTGGAAATATCGCAAGTCAATTTGAATTTTCCATTACTAAACAAATGATGTGAAGAAGCAAGCTTTTACTAACCCTTAAAAAAAGATAATACTTATAAACCTCCCATGAAGTAATAATTTCTAACTGTCAACTCAGCACATAGAGGCACTTAGACTAGCGTAAAAATAAGAATTCGAATAAATATAATTGTAGATGGGTGAGTTTATAAGACCCCAAAATTCATTCTAAAACCAGAGTTCATAAATGCCTTAAAAGTGTCCTGAAGCGCAAACATTTCAAAAAACAACAACAAACTTTTTTAACTCTAAAGTAATAATATGCGGGGTGATTTCAACATTGATGCTCTCCAACTGAGAACATTTAACAAATCATGGCAATACCTTCCTCTCACTAAACTAAAATATGTTTCGGGTAAACGGGTTTCGTCTAATTACAATAAGAAGAAAACGGCTACCCAACACGTCCATAACAAGCGTTCGACAATAGGATTTCCGTCACTTAAATGATTGATTATGTCGTGAGGGAACTCAACTGGAGCGTTAATACCTTTGTATAAAAAGTGGATAATGGTCGATCAACGTTTTCATGGTTCTTTAGCAAAAATAATGATATTAATTAAAACCCAGAATTTCCCCAAAGCATAAAATACAAGGCTAGAGTGGGTGAAACATCAAAGGCTGGAAATACATAAACAAAAATTGACATGAAATTGACTTTTCATTCCACATACAGGCGAGAAATTGGTAATCGTCGGACGACAAAAATTCAACAAACTCGTTCGTGAAAAACATATTAAATAAATGCTACGACGAATCATTCCTTATTAAAACGAAAAAACTTGGTGCTAAAAGAATTCAAAATCCAAACCGATGCTAATCCGAGACACCAGCTTTTGCTAAAAACTCTAATCAAACCAAAAAACATAAACTCTACCGAAACTTTTTAAAAACATAAATTATATTTATTACCATTCCAAGTGTATAAGAACAACAATATGATAGACCATTGAAAGGCAGTTCTTTAAAGAAACAAAGCGAGAAAAAACGCACTCCTTGTTTAAACGAAAATTCCATGGACTGCAACAAAGATCTCGAAAGGCCAGTGGGGTTTAAATCAGTTAAATTAATCAACATAAACAAAAAAAACTCACTAGTATATAAAGAAAGAACATGAAATGGTTAAAAAAACAATTCGTTTAAGAGCAAACCTACCAAATTAAGATCGCAGAACATTGGGACTAAACGAATACTTCGTAAACGTCGGTAAGCAAATCTTGAGAGACAACCCCCTAGTCAAACATCATATGAAACTTTTCTCCCAAACTACGAGACTCCATTTTTCCTGTTATTGCCCATCACTGTCACGGAGGTAAAAAAACGTCAATCGGCCGGGAATTAAAAAAACAAAAAACTTGTGATGTTAATTCTTTCCCGCAATCACATCCTCAAACTCGCTGCCGACAAATAATAGCCAGCCCCTTTAAAAGAAAACAAAAAAAACACTTGTTCAATGGAATCATTTTTTTTGACAGGAATTTTCCCAAATATATTCAAGACAGCAAAAAGTGAGTTCCACACACTATAACCTCATAAAAAGGAGACCTTTTGCCCTAGCAAAAAAAATTATACCGACCAATAGCTTTATCACACAAACACGATTAGTAAAATATTTGAAGAAATTAGTTTTCATGCGTTAAACAGAATACTTTTTATATCAACAATATTCTTTATGATTCACAAATTTGATTTTAGAAGAAGGACGTTCAACTGCTGGAATGCCCATTCAATTTTGCCTTAAACCGAAAAACTGTACAGACAAATAGTAGAAAATGACTCTCCCTGCTATTATTATTAGATTTCACAAAAACTTTTGACAATGATTGATATCAGGATATAACTGATAATAAAATGAACAAAATGGGCTTTGAAGGGACAAATACTTACAATGGTTTATATAAAAAAGCTACTTAAAGGAGAGATCTCAATAAGTAGAACTAAATGAAACTAATTCAGAGCGCACACACTTCAAACCGATCAATACGAAACCGGCTGATACCGTCAGGGGCTCAATTCTTGGACCGTTTTTATTTTACTACTTATACAGAATGTTCTGTTAATACTCTCATGGAACTTTTTCAGTCTCTTTTAATTACTGACGATACCTTCCATTTAAAAATAAAGTGACATAAAATGCCGGTCCTCTATCTCGTAAAGCAACTGACACATTAACAAAATAATGGAATGGATAGATGCTAATAAGCTTATTTTAAAAATTTTAAATAAAAATCGATTTCATAATTTTTAGCAACAAACCAATAGTAACAATGTTAGACATATATAATATTCAACAATGTAGACTGAATATGGCGCAAATGCTAAATTAAACTTGGATTAAACAATCGATGATAAACTGACATTTAAAGAGCATATTAACAACTAGTTAGCAAGAACTGGTCGAGATACTGTATATGCTAATAAAAATTTATAAGAAATTTTGTACCCACTTTTCTTCTAGGAAAATTAATAACTATCACCCTTCACTATACCCTCACGTTACTTACTGTCTTCCCTATCTACGGTAACAACGACGTAATCAGTAATATTCAACCCCTGGTTATAGTAAGCACAGAAGCGATTTTATTTCGCCGTCTCATTAGCAATACAAGAGACTTTAACAGCCATACACAACCATTATTTCAAAAAAAAGCCTAAAGGATATTGCAGTTTAAAGAAACTTGCTAAATATACTCATCCTCGAAGAAAACAACTATAAAATTATATCCATAACAATGCAATGTGACTTCTTGCTAGCGAAAAATTTTCATAATCAACCAAGCAAGGCGCGTAAGGCAAATTCAATTATAAAACCTATCAGAAATAATTACTTACATTAAAAAATACCTTCTGTACACTAAAAAAAGCCACTCAAAGCTTCAGCTACAAAGCAGCTAAACTTTACAACTCAATGCACAAAGACTTTCCACAAACCGAAGAACTCCAACCAAATCTTTTTACTAAAAATTTAAAAACGTATTTACCTAACATAAAGATATTAATGAAATAACTTAACTCAGGGATTGAACCTTGACGGTAAAAACCTAGCTTTGGCTACCTATATTATTAACCTGATGATTATTATTATTATTATTATTATTATTCTTATTATTATTATTATTTTTATATTATTATTTATTTATTATTTTATTATTATATTATATTCACTATTATTATTATTATTTATTATTATATATATTATTATTATTATTATTAAAATTATTATTATTATCAGTAATTATTAATTATTATTTATATTATTATTTATTATTTATTATTATTATTATTAATTATTATTATTAAATTATTAATTATATTATTTATTATTATTTATTATTATATTTATTTACTATTATTGATTATTATTATTAGGAATCATTACTAAACACACATTAATTATTATTATGGTTTTTATATTATTATTACTATTTATTATTAATTTGTTATTAATTTATTATTATTATATTCTTTATTATTATTATTATTATTATTTATTATTATTATTATTATTATTATTATTATTATTAATTATTATTATTATTTGATTATTATTATTATTATTATTATGTATTATTTTATTTATTATTAATTAATTATTATTATTATTAATTATGATTATTATTGTGATTATATTATTATTATTATTAATTATTATTTATTATTATTATATTATTATTATTATTATGTTTAAATTATTATTATATATTCTTTATTATTATTATTTATTATAATTATTATTCTATTTATTATTATTATTATTATTATTATTATTATTATTATTATTATTATTTTATTATTAATTATATTATTAAATTAATTATTATTTATTATTAATTATATTTAATTATTATTATTATTAATTGAATATTATTTTATTATTATTATTATTATAATCTTATTATTATTATTATTTATTTTATTGATTAATATTATTATTATTGATTATTATTATTATATTATTATTATTAAATTATTTTTTATTATGATTATTTTTTTTATTATTATTTATTGTTATTATTATTCATTTTAATATTATTATTATTATTATTATTATTATTATTATTATATTATGTAATTATTAATTATTATTATTATTATTATTATTATTATTATTATTATTATATTATTATTTAATTATTATTGTGGTTGATTACTTTTTATTATTTTATTTTATTAATTATTTTTATTATTAACATTATTATCATTATTATTAATTATTATTAATTATTATCATTAATTATTATTATTATTATTATTATTATTATTATTATCATTATTATTATTATTATTATTATTATTATTATTATTATTATTATTATTATTATTATTATTATTATTATTATTATTATTATATTATTATTAAATTAGCTTACAATTTATTGATTATTATTATTATTATTTATCATGATGATTAATTAATTCTTGACATGATTAAAATTATTTGATTATTATCACAATATTTAATTGAATTATTTTACATTAACTATTGATTATTATCTATTAATTAATTTATTTAATTATTATTATTATTATTATTATTATTTTAATTATTTATTTATATTTTGATTATTTTATTATTATTATATTTTATTATTATTATTATTATTATTATTATTATTTTATGTGTGAAAGTCCTCTGTTTTTTTTTCATGAAGCTTCAAAATTTTGCATTTTCAATTTTGTGTTTGAAATATTTAATGTGTGTGTGTGTGTGTGTGTGTGTGTGTGTGTGTGTAGGTGTGTGTGTGTGTGTGCTAGTGTGTTTTTGTGTGATTGTTTGTGTGCTTCTACTAGTTTATAAATGATTGGTCGCATTTGTCGTGAATTGAATAAATTAAATAATAACATTTACCATAAAGTGAAATTTAAAAATCTGTGGATAAAAAACTGTGCAAATAATAAGAATAATAATTATACATAATAAATAAATAATAGATATAATAAAATAATATAATAATCAATAATAATAATAATAATATAATAATTAAAATAATAATATATAAAATTATTGTAAGTATATATATATATAATGAATAATAATAATAATAATAAGTAATATATAATATATAATAATAATAATAAACTTAATAATATAATAAATATAATAATGATAATAATAATAATAATAAAATAATAATAGATAATAATATAATAATGATAATAATTAAAAAATCATGTGGATAATAATAACTGTGCATCAATAATAATGAATAATAATAATATAATAATAATAATAATAATAATAATAATAATAATAATAATAATAATAATAATAATAATAATAATAATAATAATAATAATAATAATAATAATAATAATAATATCCCTTTATGAGGGGGGCATTGTCCCTGTATGAAGAGGGCATCGCTCTATGTGGGGATGAAAAAATGCAACAACATAAACTCTGCAAGTCATAAGAGGTGAGTAAGAGGATAGTGGAAGCTGAGTAGGTGTCCAGCTTCCACTTATTTATTCCCTAGGAATAATCATGCATTCCTCGAACCTGGCTGTAATAGCCGTAAACTACAGGGAGAGGGAGAGGGAGAGGGAGAGGGACGAAACTGTTGAAAGTGTCTGGAAACGTGGAATGTTGGAGGAATAGATGACGAAGAGAAGTGGAATGAGTTGATAGGTGTGTTTGAAAATGGTAAATTTAATTTTAATTTGCTTGCTGTGACTGAAACAAAGATGAAAGGAACTTGTGAGGACGAGTGGTGTGGGGGAGAAATGTGTGTGTGTGCTGGAGTGGAGTGAGATGAGAGGGGGAGAGAAGGAGTTGCAAATCTGATGAGGGATTTGTGGCACAGAGCTATGGTGATTTAATTTTGTGACATTACTAGAGTAATAATGGTTCAATTTAAGTCGGAGGTCAAGCTGTGTGTGTGGTTGTAACATATGGCCCATGTGAGGCTTCAGAATAATTGTGTTGGGCGACTTGAATGGGTGGATATATGATCAAAAGAGGGATAGTACAACGGGTGCCTTTGGAGTTATGAAAGAAAATGAGAATGGTAGGAAGGTGATGGATTTTTTGTGATGAGAGAATTATGTGTGTAAGTAATACATTCTTCGAACACAAGACTATCCACAAGTGTTGGTATCGAAAGTTGGTGTAGGTAGAGATGGTGTTGGTGAAAAAAATAT
>JABUQX010105567.1:57500-60000 GCA_015478945.1 Trachelipus rathkii
TATATATTAAATATATAATATATATATATATATATATATATATATATATACTATATATTATATATATATATAGACCTGTTATGTTTACGACTCCGTCAGTTTTTGATTTTTTTTGGTTTTTTGTTGTTTTATATATTTAATATTATATGATCCTAACAGTCAATTTAAAGGGTGACGGACATTGATTCAAAAATATATAGAAACCCAGTTTACGAATTTACGACTCCGTCAGTTTTAATTTTATTCTTATGTTTTTATTTTTAAATAAAGGAATACCCAATTGTAAACCGCAATGATCGGCAGTAGTCGGGGGTCTCTCGGCCTTCCGGGGGAACGACAGGGTTAGGACTTATTTCCCCCCCTCCAGGGCAGGGGTCTCCGGAACCCCGACCTTATATTTGGGTTGTCGCGGGGGTTCCTCCGCCCCTCCCCACGGGGTATGGAAAGCGTCCCCCCCTCTGTCCCCGTCGGCTCGAGCCCCCTAATTTTTTATTTATTTATTTATATTTACATTTTGTAATAAGCTTTACACGCTGATTCCAACTATGAAATTGGTTTTTCTGTAAGTGTCGTACTTTTCGCGATATATTTCTTTATTAAAAAAAAAAAAAAAATCTTTTTTTTTTTTACATTTCTTTGTAATAAAGCTTTTATACGCTTAATTCAAATACCTAATTGGTTTTATGTAAGTGTTGTAATTTGCATATCTATTTAAATGTTTAAACTTTTTTTTCTTTATACGTGATTTAAATAAATATTTAAATATTTATTAACTTTGTATCAGGACCATCACAACTGAAATTCATTGTTAGTCGTATACTAGCAATATGTTAAAACAAAACAAAAAAAAATCAAAACTGACGGAGTCTTAAAACATAACAGAGGCCTCTCTCTCTCTCTCTCATCTCTCTCGTCTCTCTCTCTCTTCTTCTCTCTCTTCTCTCTCTCTCTCTCTCTCTCTCTCTCTCTCTCTCTCTCTCTCTCTCTCTCTCTATATATATATATATATATATATATATATATATATATATATATATATATAATATATTTATTTATATGTACATATATATAATATACTATATTATATATATATATATATATATTACTTTTCCTTACTTGTAAGAGTACTCAGATCAATTAAACAAGATTATTAATAGATTTTATTCATTTGTAAAGATTATCCCAGTGTTCAAAAACCTTTCAATTCTGGGATCATTTTTTTTTAAATTTAAAGATACCAATCCAGATCTCATGCGCTCATCCATGGTTTATAAATATGCTTGTCCTAAATGTAGTTTAGGAACGTACAAAGGCTCAACTGAGCATATATGCTCAAAGTACGAATTGATTGTCATAGAGGTTTCTCACACATTACGAAAGCACAACTGAGGATTCCAGAAGTTTCATCGCTAAGAGCTCATTCATATTATTGTAAAAGAAATATTCAGTATTCAGATATTAAGATTTTAGGCCAGTATTCATCAGATTTAGAGCTTCGAATTAGCCGGTCTCTATGGATAAAACAACTTCACCCCAATTTAAATAATGTCCTCTCTATATACAGGGCTTAGGGCATCAAGGGAAGGGGGCAACACAGAAATTTAAATTAATTAGCTTTTTTTTTTTTTTTTTTTTTTTTTTTTTTTTTTTTTTTGCATTTGTTTAGCTTTTATGCTTGAAAAGAACCTTAAAAGACTTGAAACTGAGATGACAAGAAGAGCAGAGATATACATAGAAATAGCAGAGAGTTTTTCTTTTTTAAGTAATGTGACACAATGCCACTTTATCATCTACAGAAATTGAAAGGTATTGGCAGTGCTGTCAAAAGCTAATTGATGCTTACCCAGAGGATTTTGACACTAATTTATCTTCTGATCTTCAGCAGTTTCACCTATATGTGCGCCATAAGTTCAGTGCAACAAAAAATGTGAAAACAAGATTCAGTCATTCTGAACTTTATAAAATGAATGTGAAGGACAATATTGAGTGTTCCTTTCCAATAGTAGATATTGGCTTTCGTATATTTTTAGCATTAATAGTCACAAATTGCTCAGCCGAGTGTTCAATTTCAAAATTGAAGTGTATTAAAAATCCCATCAGAACAACTATGCAACAAGACAGACTGGATGCCTTATTTCTACTAGGTATAAAAACAGATGTGTTACATAGGATTAGTTCTGAGGATCTGATCAAAGAATTTTCAATTAAACAAAATAGGAGAAAATTTTTCAGCTATAAATAAAGTGGATGTATGCAAAAAATAAACATTATTTTATATCCTTCAAGTTTTTTTTTATTTAATTTCGAAAATTAATATTTATTATATGATTTATTATTGTTTATTTTTGAATTACACATATATGGGGCACCAAAATCTTATGTGCTTAGGGATTCTAAGGGTCTTAATCCGGCCCTGAGACTCCATAATATACACATAGCAATGATCCAAGAAGCTCACATGCCCGAAAATCTCCCAGACCCAAAGTTTTACAGATATAAC
>JABUQX010105568.1:0-2500 GCA_015478945.1 Trachelipus rathkii
AAGACCAGGGCTGCGCGAGCCGGAGCCGGAAGTAATTAGCGGAGCAGAGAGGTTTTGGGGTGGAGCGAAAATTTTTTTAGAGAGACTCCTCAGAGAGAGACGGGGCTGGAGCCTAAAAAGGTCGGGCAGCACTAAATTCTGTCCGGAGCCTGTGAGCCGGAAGCAAAGTTTAGGGGGCCTGGGGTCGGAGCCAGAGCCGGAGTCGAAGCCTAAAAAAGACAATGCTCCGGTTTCAGCAAAGTACAAACTAAGTAATATTATTGGCTCAGGAGCACAATAAATTAATTATTATATATTATATTATATAATATACTATATATATATATTATTATTATATATATATTATAGATGAATATAATGCTCTTTTATAGATATTATCCTTACACGGATATTATATATTACAACTTATATGAATAATATATATATATAATATGTATATTTATAAAATATTATTATATATATATATATATATATATATTATATATATATATATATATATATATATATTTATATATTATATTTATATATATATATATTATAATTATATAAACCTATTTGCTAAATGTAACATCCATATATATATGTTTATACATATATAGTTTATCATATATATATATATATATATATATATTATATAATATATAATATAATATATAATATATTATATATATTATATATATATATATATATTTATATATTATATATATAATATATATATATAAATTAATATATTATATATATATATATAATTATATTATATATATATATATATCATATTATTATATATATTATATATATAATTTTATATATATATTATATATTATATATTATACATATATTGTTAATATATATATATATATATGATTTAAATATATATAATATATTATAGTTATATATATATATATATATAGTTATATATATATATCGTATATATTAGTATATATTATATAAAATATATATATATTATTTATATTATATATTATATATAATTATTTTATATATATATATATATATATTTGATATATACTATATATAAGATATACAAAATAATATATTATTATATAGTATATATATTATACTATTATGGTATATAAATTATATTATATATATTAATATATATTATATATATATTATAGATAACTATATATATGCTACTAATATTATATATAATATATATATATATATATATATATATTATATATAATATAATATATATATATATATATATAATATATATATTTTATAATATAGTTATAATAGATATAATATATATCATATATATATATATATATATATATTATATTAGTATATATATATTTCGTATAAATATATCGATAAATTAGAAATCGCTAAAGTAGTGGTCATTTCAAAGAAAATCAATTGTGGTTACTGAGCTACCAAAAATGTTTTCTGCGTAAAACTTGAAATGATGGAGCCAGATACAGAAATTTGTGGGTGATCGCCTGAACCCATAAGGAAGGAGGGAAAATTATGATAGTATAAGGGAAAAAGTTAAAAGATTAATAAAATCCAAACTTTCGAAACATCACAAAGCAGCTCTTATTAATCATTAATTATTATATAGATTATATAAAATAAATAAACTGTAAGCCAGATAATTTATATAAAGGGATATCTTTATCAGAGGCTATATAACTGAAGATGAAATGATAATATAAATATAGTTAATTTAAGACAAATTTATATAGTATTAAAAAAAAATATCTTTTAAGTATTATAATTTACTATAAAGGGATTTTACAGAGTATATTAGGCAGGTATTTGAGGTATTTTTTTTTAATATTTTTTTTTATTATATAACTAAAGATGAAATGATAGAGCTGTTTAAAAGGAAAGGTAAAAAAAATTTTGTGTACTATTTCAAAATAATTTCCAATGATTTTATAATTTAGAAAGCATTGAAATGTTCAATAAACTGAGCAGTAAGTATGCATGGAAGAAAAGAAAATGTCTCAAAACCAACAGATTAACTGAACACTTTAAAAGAATCTTTTTGATTATTGCTTAAGCTATAAAAAATAGAAACTTCAGCATGCTTTCTACAATATATGCATCCGCTAAGATCAGTGACAAGGAAGGATTTATTTTGTATTACTACTTGGAGAACCAAATTTCAAGGCTATTTTCTAGATTTATTAGTTGAGCCAAATTATAGGTAGGAAATAATACATTTATTAGATCTATCGTATGAGACAAGTCTCAGATGGAAGCAGAGGAACTTATTGAGCAAAAGAATATGAATGTTTCTGACAGTAATTCAAGAAGTGTTTCTAAAGTATATTTATTTAATAAAAAGTATTTGCAATTATCATACAATTCTAAAATACTTATCTTTGTAATAATGACTTTTCTGTTTTAATAAACATTCAGAACAAATATACACTTATTTCTTTTTTCTAATTATCTTTCTTATTATCTTTTCATTTATCTTTATTATATCTTATTTTTCCCTTTAGCTTCATTGTTTGTTTGTTATTGT
>JABUQX010105568.1:7500-19236 GCA_015478945.1 Trachelipus rathkii
ATATATATATATATATATCATATATAATTTTGATCTATATATATATATATATATTATATTGTATATATATATATTATATATATATATATTCTATAATATAATATAATATATATATGATATATATATATTATATAACAAGTATATCCTATATATTATATATATTTTATCTATATATATAATATATAATATATATTATTATAATATATATATATATATATATATATAATATATATATTATATATAATATATATATATATATTATATATATATCTCTTATACTAATATATATGAATATATATATATATTATATAATATTATAATATATATATATATATATATATATATTATAAATATAATATATATAATATATTATATATATATTATATATATATATATATTATATATAATATATATATTGTAAATCTGCTTTCCTCACCTATTCGCTCTGACTGTTCTGTTGCTAACTCTCCTTGAAAGGCCATTCTCTTCGGCCTTCTTTTTTCCATATCTCAACCTTTGAGACTGGACGATTCTGGCATCGCGCCTCTTACTCCTTCTTTCAGGTTTCCCATGTCTTTACCTGAGATTACACAGATCGTGTGCATGGGAATCTGATATTCTATGAACGTCAGGAAGGCTAGTGCCCGGATGGCATTCCTCCCGTGTTTTGAGGTAAGTGTGCTTCTTGAGTCTGGCGCCTGTCCCTCGCAGTTCAACTCACTCTCTATGTCATTAATAACTTAATACTTTTTCCCTTCAGTGCTGGAAGCGTTGCACATGTCCAACCGATCAAGAAAAAAGGTAGCCGCTCTGATCCTTCTAAGCTACCGCCCTATTGCTCATCACTCAGTTCTATCTAACCATTCGTTCCACACTTTAACTCTCATATCCGTCATTTCTACAGATCATCCGTCATTTCACCAGATCATCAGTAATTTCTTCAGATCATCCATCGATTTCAACCAGGTGACATACTTTTCCTATCTAACTGAATTTATGGTCTTCTGCCGTTAGGGACCATGGTGGAATCTGCGTTGGTTGGCGCTTTGACATATTCTATAAAGCTTTTGACGTGGGTTTTGGTCACGCGTCATCTGCTCTCTAAGCTCCTTCCTTTGGTTTCCTCCTTCCTTTGTTTACTCTTGTCTAGTTTTCTTCTCGCGATCGCGTCTTTAGATCAAGCACCTCGTTTTGCATGGAGTTCGATCCTTTCTTTCTTTTCTCTCTGTTTACGTGTGTTCGCCAAGGTTTTCCGTGTTCTATATTCTTCCAACTTTATATATTTCCTACTTTCACTCAACGATCTCCTCAGCTGTTACTTTCCATTCTTTTCACGTCTTATGCGAACTTGACTCAATCCCTCCACTCCTTCTACTCAACTTCAAATCTGCTCCTCTTTTGCTTCTAGAGTTCCTTCTCGTCTTCAGCTTTCCCATTCTATCCTTGTCGATATTCGGATGGGATTTCCCGGTGGGTACCACCGCAACCTGTAAAAATATCCAACTCTTTAAAAATACTCACTTCTCCTACATTTCCCTCTCAAGACACCTCCAAACTTTCCTATTTCCTTCGACTGGTCTAACTTCCCACCTTTAAATAACTAAACATTTCTGTGTCTTAACATAACAATTAAATGGTCTTGGAAACCTCATTTCATAACGGTTGCTAAGGTGGCCTAAAGAAACTGGGAGTTAAATGTTTCAGGTTTGGGAATTTTTTTTCCTTCTGCCCACAGCCGTGCTTCTGCTAGTTTAATATAGAGGGCTTTATTTCGCCCTTGTATGTTGGAGTGAGCTTGTTCTCTATAGCTATATGTTTTTGTGTGTGGTGGGCTCTCGTGGCTCCGACCCTTTCTATTGGATAGGGTTGAGTTTCTATAGTGAGAGGTAGACTATTAAACTGTGTCCCCTACTTTTTCAAATCTCTTGTTGACCCTCTTTATTTCTGCGACGTGACGTTGGCGGCACTATCTCTTTTTCTATAGTACTACAACGGTAGATGCTTCAGGGGAGTTGCCGCTTCGTATTCCACCTCCATTTTTGTCGTCGCTCGTCATCCATGGGTGTTCATGCTCCGTATGAATTTTGCGTGAGTATTGGAACCCAGACTTGTGTCGTTGTGGGCTTCTTTCCAGCTCTCTTCTGTTCTTGTGGACTCCTTGCCTTCTTCTGTTTTCCCAGCTATATTTATCTTCCTCTCTTTAAGCCTCAGTCTGCTTTTATCTTGTCTCACCTGAGAGTATTTGCCTTAGCGTGGGGATTGGGGTGTGTTTCCTTGTTTTTATTTTTCTCCGCCCCCTCCTTCCAAGGGCCGGCCCGTGAGTGGTGGTTAAGTGTAAATTATATAATTATTTATATATGAGTATACTATATATATATAATATTATATATAGTATATATATTATATAATATATTTGGAGGGGAGTCGCGCTCCCAAAGAGAAGAGATTACACACAATTGGGCATATATGTACGGAGTCTTAGAATATATTTCATGGCACTCCAGTGCCCAATTGTTCTTCCTTTTTGAGCTCATATCCCACATTTTTCTCTTCTATTGGAGCTAAGCTCTTATTATCACACACAATATAAATTACAATTACAGACAACACTTACCTTTTAAAAAGAATAAAGAAATGTGAAAAAATGGCAGCCACGCAATTAATCTCGGATGAGCCTTTAGGGGTGGCTTCCAATTATTTCTCTTATCTGACCCTACAGTTAATACAATTTTCTGTGTTTGACAGCTCCGGTGATGAAGTTGGTGCCGTCACGGAATTGCCTGCCTGTTTTGTTGTACGGTCTCCTTTCTTCATGAAATTGTATAACTTCTCGTTTTAATCTAATTTAATTTTGTTGAACAACACCTCTTCTCTTAAATCTTCAGCTCTTATTCTTAACCGAAACTTAGGTTTTTTTTGAGCGTTCTGACTTCAAACGTCTACTCTGTTGACTCTTACTTTCTCTTTCAAAATTTTCAGCCGATGGCAGTTGTGTCAATGTTTACAATTCTGTTGTTTGTTCCCGTTTCTTTGATTCTTAACCGAAACTATAAGGTTGTTGCGAGCTTTCTGACTTAAAAACTCTACCTGGTGTTGAACTTCTAACTATCTCTTACTGTTGTAAATTTTCTAGCCAAGGCCGTTGTTGTGCCAATGTGTGCAAATATGTTTGTGTCCCCGTGTCATTGATTTGGAGTTTTCAAAATTTTTGGTTAAATGGCTCAAGCTAGCCTGTCAACTACCACTAATTTATATCTGTTCTGTATTATCTGTCTCCTAACTCAACTTACTTATCCTAAACTCTTCGACTACTTAGGCTCCAAATTAGCAACTTCTTCTCTCCTCTTCACATTTCTCTGAGAATCATCATGTTCTCTGTGATTTCAACGTTCACCTAGGCCAATTGCTTTCCTCGTAAAATTCCTCAAAGATACAATTGTGAACTTTGCTACCAACTTTTCAATCCGTAATGACCTCGAGGAGTTAGTGCAGCTCCCTACCCCGTATCTCTGATCATCCTTGAGATGAATCCACATTCCAGATCCTTTTCCGCTAATCGTCTAATTCCTTTCTTCTTGTTCTGTAAATTCCTTTCCTCCTCTGGGTTATCTGTATTCTTTTCTATATCTTTTTCTGTTCTACTCTCTCCAAGTCTTTTGCAGGAAAGACGCCCACCTACTGCGAGAAAAACGTTTTTTGGCAGCTTCGAATGCTACAAATAGTACGACAGCTTCTTTGATTTAACATGGAATGGCTACAGCTTTCCGCGGAAAGGGTCCCTCAGAGTGTCCAAAGTGCGAACAATACTCTCTGGCATGGAGTCGTGCCCCCTATGATCTTTACCTTCATCTAAAGCTAATAAACCTTGTTAAACAATGCATTCTCTAGTGACATTATGAACAGGGACATTGCTTTAGGTTATAATGTCATCTTCAAAATTACAGAAACCTTTGCAACTTGTTTCATCCCAAAATCGTGGCAAAATTTATTCTCATGACACCTAAAAAATTCTTTTCTCAGTAGAAATGCAATAATCTTACTGCTCCTCTTCCTCACGTCCTTTCTGATATTTTTCAAAAATAATGTTAACTCTTAGATATGCTTCTTCCTCTTGGCCTCCTTTAGTATCGACAACACAAATGCCATTTAACCTCAGTTGCTCAAGCTGAATGCTTTGCTCAAACCTTTACCTTTTATTCCACTTTCCACACGATTCCAGAGCTATTTTTCCTTCTCCACCTCCCTCCAACTCATTTGTGCCTAATTATTGTAAATTTATGCTAATATATATATTATTATATAGTTTTGATATATATTATTTTTATATTATACTTATTTATATTTATATTTCTTATTATTGTTATATATTATATATGTATATACTATTATATACTTTATCTACATATTTGCTGATATTTCCGTGCGATTCTTGCAGATTACAATTGGATAAGCAATTAAATATATGTTATATATTATAATATATATATATATATATATATATTATATTATATATATTATATAATATTCATTATATACGGTATCTCTTATATTATTTATATATATATATATTATATACTATATATTATTTATTATTATAGTTTATTGTAGTTTCTTACTATATTATATTTTGAGTATGTGAAGCTAGAGAGATGATGAGATTATTCAATATTCTTCATTTTTTCTATAATTTATATAGTCGAGTATATTTTCACTGGGTGAACGAAAAATTTCGTACCCGAATTTGCGTATTTTTTCCCTCGAACAGCAAGGTATGACGCTTGGCTAGTCCTTTATTATTATATGAAATATGAAGATCTAACCGTACGCCCACCGCTTTCCAATTTAAACTCTTAAGACACCAGATATAAGGAAGGAAAAATTTCAAAAATGAACCTTTAATTATTATAATTGGTTTTACAAAAGTAGTTGATTTTCTTTAAATTTATTTTATATAATCATTTTATTTAACTTTCATAAATAAAATTGTTTCGTAATAATTTTTGAAGCTTTTCATTTTTAAATTTATTTTATTAAAAGACTCAAAAAATATTGGATAGGAGCTACCTACCCTGCCTATCCTATGTATACGCCCCTTTCTCGAACCTAATTCGTATATTTCATTATTTTCATCTTCCTTTCTTTTTCTTCTACATTCTAACCATTATTTATTATATGTATTAGTTATTGTATAGTTATATTATATTATATGTATTTATAATTATTAATTGATTTATTTATATTAATATAGTTATATATATTATATATATAGTATGAATATATATATTTATAATATTATATTGATATTACTATATTATATTATATAGTTATATATCTATTTTTTTTCATTTTCTTTCTTAGTCTTTTTATATTTTTATATACTACCTTTCTTTAAGACGCAGAAAATTTTCATCTCGGCGTATCTAGTGGTGAATCGTCTCGTCTTTTATTATTTGTGCATTAATTTGTCGCAACTGTTGTTATGCCCATGTTGGCGTTTTGCTTGACTTTGGTTGGTTGCTCTTGTAACCCCAGGTACACCCAGCGAATGCCATGTGGTCCCAGTAAGGGTTCCTAGCACCCTTCTATGGATTTAATATATCCAAGTTTCAAAGCAGTGATATCGAAGCAGGAGACTTGCAAACTGTTCCGAGATGTCTTCTATTTCTGGAGAAGGTGAATCGGACTAGTGGTAGAGCCTCCTGTGCATGTCCAACGGTGAAACTCTGGGTGCTGGGTCGACTCCTGTGTCACGAGTGATAATCTTTTTCTTGTCTTATTTTCATTATATTTGCAACTGTGTTGTTGTGCCCATGTTTTCGTTGCTTGACTTTGTTTGGTTGCTTCCTGTTTATACTTCAGAGCTACCTCCTAGCTGGATACTGTCATGTTGCCCTAGTATCGGGTTTCTTGAGTCACTCTCCTATGGATTATACTATATATTATATTATATACCTATTTATCTATTATTTATCTTTATTATATTATATATTTTTTATATTTATTTATATTTTTTCTACTCATTTTATATTTTTTCTTTCTTTGTCTTTTTCTTTTTTTCCTATCATTTCCTTTTCATTTTTTCTTTCATTTTTTCTCTTTTTAATTTTATCTTTTTTATAATTTTTATTATTATATATAAACTTATCTATATCGTTCTATCTACCAGTGTCTTAACAGCTTCGCTGAATTTTGGTTTGTCACGCTCCCTTCGCTGTTTTGCTTTTAAATACGTCTAATTTATATGCTCTATACGGTGATGAGTGAATGCAGTCAAACTACTCTGGTGCTCTTCATTGATCTCTACAGCTTTAGGGTTCCTATATGATTTATATTAATTACAACTCTCTCATCTCTATCCTTTAGTTCTCAAACGTTAATTAAACGATAATTCTTTTTGCACTTTCATCTGTCTGGCGTATAGAACTCGTAGTTTCACGCCTAATCACTAACCGCCTGGAAATCGACTACTAATTACTTATTATACACTCTAAGAATAAATGTTTATGGATTCTGTGAATCAGATGGTGGATATGGTTGCGGCTATCGTTCTGATGTAGATAGCTTGATTTACATTCTTGTCTTATAAAAAATCCTTTTGGTTCCCTTCCTCTCTTCCTCGTAAATTTTTTTGTTCCGGTTTAAATTTGTTTGTTTATACCTTCTATAGCGATTGTTATGCTATGCTCTCATAATATTCTATATTGCTCGCTCATATTACAATTATAGGCCTTGTCATCTCGATGTGCGTTTTGTACCATAGATGCTGCTTCAGAGCCATACAACTCGTGTGGTTTGTTTCAAGAGGTGTTATGCTTCAGAGCTGTGCCAGTTTCCTTTGGTTTCTCTGTACCGACATATACAGTTTATCTAGTAGATTTAATAATATTCCTTGTTGTGACAGGCTGTGAATTGATTATGTCGAAAAAAAGCCTCATAATTATCATCATGTTAGTCTAGTGGTGTCGCCTATATAATGCATGTAATACTGTTGAGTGACACATAGGCATATTTTTTATAAGCAACATTACTTCATGCGCTGGTCATTCAAGAGACTTTGTTATATAATCGATATTCTTATGTAGCCCAATTGGTTTCCGTTGCTGCGACTTTTCTTTTTTTTTTTTTTTAGAGAAACGGTGCAAAAAAAATATATATATATATATATATATATATATAATAGTATATATATATTTATATAGTATATATATAATATATTATATATATATATATATATATATATATATTATTATATTATATATATATAAAAATATTATATATATAGTATATATATAAGTATATATATATATAATTATATATATATATATTATGTTATCGGGTGTTTTTAAACTATTCCGCTTGACTTTCGACAAATTTAAAATAATTATTTGCATCGCATGCCGTTACATCTCGCCGACTTGATTGAAGTAAAGAAATTCGTTATTTGAATGCCGGACTTCGTCTAGAAAATCATTAGCACTTTTTGTGAGAAATTGCATTACGCATAGTTGACTAATGCGTTATTCAAAGTAGTTCGACAGTAATTGAAGTTCACAATCGAAATCTAGCAAGATTAAATACTGATAGCTCGTACTTGTGAGTATATTCCCGTTCGAAATCAAACTGATGAAGCAATTCCGTTATGACATCCATCCAGTCTACATTTGGGATTACTTCGATATTGTTTTCCATGACCACGCAAACCGTACACTTTGCAATACGTTTCAATTATTCTCGAATGGAAGAATGATATCTGGTTTAAGAACCATCTAAGCCGCAAACACAAGGAAAATGTAGAAAGGAAAATGAGTAAAGAGTCAAAAGGATCTCTAATTCCCAGAGTTTAAGACGAAGCAGATTAGTCTTCGAACCTAATAATACGAAAATTACGAAATATATCGTATGGCAACCCAGGCTGAATACGAATAATTTATTATTAATGCGTATTTCGTAGGTACTTTCCAGTGTCAGCGTGAGTTTTACAGTGTAATGTCTTTTATTGGTGTTATTTTCGTGACTATTTTCTTGTGTCTCGCTCTCGAGGTGTTTTATAATTTTTTTGGGCTTTGTTTGTGTGGCTTGACTCGTGATAAAGTTACTCTGTCTTTCGTGCAATCACAACTCTATCTCTAATTAATTATCAATTGATTATGCTCTTAATGGATGTAATACTTATCTTGTGATATTATACTTGTATATGTTATGAATCAGTGTTTAATCATCTTTGTCCTGATACTTATTAAGTTTTGTGTTTATTATTTACCTTCTTATTTTTAATTTAATCTGAAAATAGTTAGCTTTCTCCTCCGACCGAATGGCTCAGTATCACTCACTCAGCAGTTTCTCGTGTGACTCGTCTCTCTGCAGTTAGTCCACTACGGCCCGGTGGCACCCTAATCCTATTCTCCTTTCTAAACAGGGCCTAACATTTTTGTGTTCCGCTCTGAACCTTTCTACTTGAATCGTCATACAGGTGATTCACGGTGTTCAATGGCGTATTTAATGGATGTGTGAACAGAAAATGGACCTATCCCCGCAAGAGTGATGTCATCTGTTGGTCATGAGAAAGATTCTGGTGACAATTAAAGAAATTGGTTTCTCTTTTGATGAAAAACAAAACTCCGTCAGCGCACCAACATTAGAATGTTGTGACTTCTCAAGACAGTCAGCAAAGTTTCTTTCAAACATATAGGTCAATTAAGTCACACTTTCATCATTCGACTAAGGCTCAGTAAGCCTAAAGAAATACAGGCCAGAATTAAAGTACGGTAACTTTTCAGTAATACATAACGTTACTCTGTAAATTATGTATAATAAAGTGGGTGCGAAGAACTTATATGAATATCTCTCTGCGCAGTACGCCCGGTAAGCTCTGCTGATAAAATAAATATCTTAGCATTCCATGACAATTCTATTCCAACCATTCGTGTCATTGCACTCCAATCATTTGAAGATATCACCATGATAATCAGAAAACACTATTTGTCATCCTCTCGTCTAACCTGAAGAGAGTATTGATACTGCCTCAGACAAGACAGTCATAGAGATAATAAATGATGAGAGAGACGTATAAAATATCGATATTCTTTTCTCCTTTAAATTTATGGTTCGGTAAACAATTGTTATTGTTACCATTAATGATGGAGACAATAACATCGTAAATGGAAAAACTATCTGTTTCCTATCACTTGTTAATTCTGATAAACCTTGGAACATGAATTATAGCAGACGTGCTAAGCGTGTTTTGCCCAAAACATAAATGATCCTACACCGTAGTTTTCTTGCTTCAAAAACAAAAAAATCTTATGTAAACCACATTTCATACTCTTATTTACTCTGATGAATCTGTAGCTAAATACACCTACTGAAGGGCATATATATATATATTATAGAGTATAATTTAAGTATTCACTATTTTTCTTCTTTATATATTATTATATATTAATATATATATCATATTATAATAAATATATATATTATACCTAGTATATTATTCTATATATCACTAATATATATATATTTATATCTCTCTATATATATATTATATATAGTATAATATCATATATATATATATATATATATTATATATTAATCTATATATATTTTATTATATATATATCTTATAATATATATTATTATATATTATACTATATATAAAAAATATTATCGTTATTAATATATATATATATATCTATTATATTATTCCTATATCATATATTATATCATATATATAATATTATATATTTATAATATATATTATATTATTACTATATATATATATATATATATATATATAATTTATATATATACAGTATATATTATATATATATTAATTTAAATGTTTATATAATATATATATATAATTATTTTATATATTAAATATTATTTATATATTATTATATATAATATATAATATATATATATATTTATATATATATATATATTTTTAACATGATACTCCACTCAGGCAGGGCCCTTTTCAAAAGAGGGGCAAAAATAAAATAAAAATTTAAAGAAAAATTAGCAAAAGAAAAGCAATAATTAAATTAAATGGAAAGTAACCTGCACCCTGTCCTTTGTCTAACCAATTTCCTCAGAGTGGCGTGAAAGACGTGGACGTTAAATAGAGGAAGATTGAATATTGCAGGGAAATATATAGAAGAAGGCAAGTGAGTTCCACAAACACCACAGATGTGTGACTGGAAAAGAGGGAGGTACCACAATCGGAGTGATCCCTTGAGTCCTCCAATAATCACACAATTTTCATAAGAGAACAAGACACCTTTTTGGTTGTTTACGAGGGCGAACGCAGTGGTGGAGGAATGGCGAGAGTTTACATTCTCTCGCACCCTGCCCTTGTAATATCTTATATAAAGCCAGATAGGGCACCCCACGCCGATGACGCAGAGAAGAGGGTCAAGGGGTCAGAATATCAGTATGGGACAGTTTATTATATAGGAGCCTTTTTAACAGCCTAGACATCCATATATCTAAATGGTAGGTGGGAAACGTATCCGACACACCTAAATTGTGCTGAACGAGTTATTCCATATTAGTAATGGGTTAAGTAAGAGCTTCTTATATAACTGGAGTATCTGAAGCATAATGAAGAAAAGAATTGCTAGAGCAATCTGTGAATAACAGAATGTGTTTCGCCTCGAGTTTTTTTTGTGATGGCCATTTTAGCGACGCGATGTGATGTAAGACGTCGTTCAATGACGATTTCCACGTATTTATGTTGTTAGCTCAAAGAATGTTGAATGTTTGTTTACGGTAATGACGATTAGAGCCCGTTCAAGGGGATCGGAAAGTTTGGGAGAAGTGGTTTTTTAGGGGAGTAGTAGATAGTGATTAAGGGAAGAAGAAGTTGGAGTTTCAAAGAGTTGAACTTTCAAAAGATTACGGTTAGCCCCACTGAAGGAAATTCTGACCAGAATCGGCCAAGAATTGAATCAGAAGCTGTAGACGAGAGAAAACTCTAGATACAAACGAGGGGAGCACAAGTGGTATAGATTGATGCGATAGACATGGAAGATAAGTTGCTGTCATCGCTATTTTAATATAGTTGACAGAGTTAGCCTAAGTGTCGATGCTAAGGAGGATTATTCGTTGACGTCGAAAAAGTGGAATAGTTGGAAGTATAAAACAGAACCTGAGGAACATGCACCCAATAATAATGTATATGTAGGCAGCACGCTTCGCGCCATCACCACAAACACAAAAGTCTGAATTGGAAACCGATCTGACAGAATATACTACGACACGACCCCAAGCAAAGCGAGAAGGAAATCCAAAGTGAAGGTAGCTTAGCGAGTAGCGCATCTGCATGCCATAGCGCCTGTTCCAATAATGTCTTCTAGATATGTCAAGCGCTTCCCTACAAAGACTCCGCATCGGTCTCTAAGGGCAGCGTGAGAACTTAATATAGAATGTACAGTGAGCATGACGAACGGCTGTGTAAAGGCCATACCTCGTATCGATATGAAAGCGGGATGGACGATTTCGTAGTAGGAACATCCTGTGTATGGAGATGCTTAAGGAGAGTTTCAAAGATTTTAGATGAAAAAGTACAAGTTAAGGCAATAGGTCGATAGTTTAGAAGGTATCATGGAGTGCTGCTCCTTTTTTTGGGATTTTGGTGATAAAGAGCACTCTCTTCTCCCAGCTCATTGAGTATAGTCATTAGTAATTCGGAGGGAGCATGGGAGTATAGAGTTTGAATCGATGGCCACAGGTCAG
>JABUQX010105569.1:5000-12500 GCA_015478945.1 Trachelipus rathkii
TATAAAGATTATTTAAAATTGAAGCGAAAGAGAGAGAGAGAGAGAGGAGGATGAGAGAAGAGAGAAGAGAGAGAGAGAGAGAGACGAGAGGAAGAGAGAGAGAGACGAGAGAGAGAGAGAGCCGCCACGAGAAAGTTAAAAAAAAAAAGTTACTGGCAGTCGCAGAGCTGACTTATATAATATATATAATTATATATATATATTATAGTCATTTATAACTATATATTTATATATAATATATATACACTATATTATATATATATATATCATCATATATATATATATATATACATAACTATATATAAATATAAGTATATGTTAATGTTTATCTTAACATTAGAATTCCTGCAATAGAAAGTTGCAAGATAGTAATAAACAACGAAATGCGCAAGCGTGAAAGAGAGTGATCTTTCATCACTTGCAACAAAATATTCATAGAAGGAAGACGTAGTTTCAAGAGAGAAATTTAATATTCAAAGTTAATAAACTACATTATGTAATAGTAAATAATTAAAGGACAAACAAGTTTAGCAAAGGCTAATAGAGGCTATAATCAAGGTATTTACCATTTATTTCAAGTTGAATCTATTAATCAATAATGTGAAAATATCTAACAAGTGCATTTTTGTAAAGAGTAAAATGTTTTATCGTGTCTTTTATATGTTTATTATTTTATGCTATTTATTAGATTTTAGAATTGTAAATATAGTATTGTTTTATATATGTTTTCAGGACGATGTCATTAGCATTTACCAATAAAAGTTTGTGTGAACGCATCCGTACCAATTATTACCCTCTGCCTGAACTTGCTTGGGAGTCAAAAGTCTGTCGGAATTGTAAATGCAAAAGATGTACAAATCGCCGCTTTATGATTACGACAAATATCTAAATTCTCAAATCATTAGAAGAATTCAATGTCCCCGATTCATTAGAAGAAATTCAATGTCCTCGATTTAGGGAATTTTACACAGTCCTTGATTAAAAGGAATAATTTGGAACGAATTACAAGTAAGGAAAATCCTGCAAGTCATTTAAGAAATTGAAGAAAGAAATTCGAAGTCGTCTGCAAACAAGATGTCTGCCGCATTCGAAGGCTAATAGAAAACGAGATGTGCAAAAGGATACGAGCTGTTACATTCGGACAGTCTCCTCCCTCCCCTCTATATTTCGCTGCTTGAAGCAAGTATTGAAGAAATAAGAAAAAAGAAGAAGGATTTGCAGTGTTTTTAAAATATATGTTAAAATAGTAAAGTTTTAAAAGTGAAAGTTATTTAAAGTTAATTAAAGTTAAAATTCTTTTTAATAGTTAAATAAAAATAATAAATAAAGAAAAATTTTTCCAGTGCCATTGGTACCTTAGATTGCCAAATGTCGCTTTTGTAAAATTTTATAGAAGTGAAAAAAGATCAAGTGCTTTGCAATAGGTTAAAGTTGTTGCCAGCAATTCAGTTTTCGTAATTAAATTTATAGAATGATAAAATGATAAAGTTAATAAACACTTTTAGGGATTAATTATCAAAATAAAGGGGTTTTAATTATAATAATAATAAATTAATTAAATAATATAAATATAAAATATTTTAGATAGCCATGAACAAATTTAGTCTTCAAAGTGACACTTGAAAATGCCAACAATAAGATGGCCACGGTTAGCCGACGTCATATAAAGTTGCGAAGGTGGTAAAAATAAAATTTTTAAAGCTATTTTATGAAAATAAATATAAGAATATAAGAATAATGTGTCATCATAAGAGTTGTGAATAAAAAAAATAATAGGTAAGCTTTATTATGAATAATATTTTTAGGTGCAAAATAGGGAATTTAAATGAGAAGAACAGACCCAACAAAAAGCGGGTTGCCACATTTTGCCCTGCTCGCAAGCCGCCAAGACTTACAAAGTACGACGAATCCAAATTCATATTTAGAGAGTTCGCAGTATTAATTCGCTACATGGAACACATACGATAGTATCAAATTATATATACATTAAAATATCTTTTATAAATTGTTTATTTTCACCTTATCTCAGTTTTTGTTTAATTTAGTAAATTGAAAATTCTATTAAAAGCTTACAAATTCAAAATGATAGAGATTCAAAAACTAACTAAGTGCTTTCTATCGTTTTTCTTGTTTGGCTGCAGCAGAGAACAAGCAAACTATAAAGAGTTGCCACATGTCGCTAATATGCAATGTCTTTAGGTATAAAATAAGTAAAGAGAAAGATAGCTATATTCGTTTTTAACAAGTTCAGTGATGAAGATGATAATAATAAAGAGAAAAGATCAACAGCTTAATATTGTTTTAAATAAACTAAATAAAAAATAATAATTAAAAAAAATTCTGAGAAATTCGTAACCCTTTTTAAAATTTTAAAAAATTTAAAAGGAGCTATACCTGTTGAATATACGTTTTCTTTTTTATTTATTGATGTTCCTTATCGTTCACTATTTAATGTAATAACTTAAATAAATTTATTAAATTTAACTAGATAATAAATAAATATTTTAACTTTTCTTTTATTTTATTTAATCTTTTAAAATATATGTAAATCTTTACACCGAAACAACCGCCACGACAACGCACCTCACACCGCCCAACCGAACTAGACACACGCGCACAGCCCCGCACCCACACCTGCAGCTATAATGACCACTTACCTACGACCGGCGACACACATCCGGAACCGCGAAACCCATCGGCAGACCACCACAGCGCGGCACTGGATGCTCGACTTTTCTATAGATGTATATAAATAATCATTAAAATATAATATCATATTATCTAAAAAACCCTGAAATTATGCTATCATGATGGTCCAAAATATAATTTACTGAAATATTACATGTCGCAAGTGGAGTTAAATATCTTTTTTTAACTTTGGGTAATAAAACTGAATTAAATATTTTTAATATTTTATTTGGGTGAAAATAAATAGATTTTAAAATGAATAATATAATTAATGAAATTCATAGTTCTTCTTATATCGAAAAAATAAGAATATGTATAAAAGATATTAAATTTGATGTCTTTAATAATATAAATAATAATAATAATATAGGTAAAATCGAAAAAAGATTTAAGAAGATTAAAAATTATTATTATTACTTCTCAGTTTATTGCAATTTAAAAACAATAGGAGTAAATAATAAATATGTAGAGTTGGAAGTACAAAGGATATTAGACAGCCTTTTAATAGAAATAAGAGAAGCTAAAAGGTTAGTTGATAAAAAACAACAATTCATTTATGAAAAAGAATGTAGAGAATTATTGAACAATAATAAAAATAATGTTGACATGCAATCAACAGCAACGGTATTTGTAAAGGAAGAGACTGCAAAAACTGTAAAGAAAGATGCAAAACTAGAGACTAGAATAATTGAGAGAAAGCTATTCACAGTTAAAGCAGCTGTAAAAGAAGAAATTCCTTCAACAGTATGTAGCAAACAAATAGACATAAAAGTGGAAAATATAACCACTTCTGTCGTTAAAATAAAAGATGTAGAGGCAATAGGCATACTTTCAAATAAATTTCCAATAAGTAAACTTAGTAGTACGAATTCTAATAAAGAAAATATAGAGAAGAATAAGTACAAAAGAGCAGATTTTAAAAGTAATCCGCAATCACTTGTTGAAAATTTTACTATGGGAGATGTTTTAAATGCTTCTAAAACCAAGTCAATGACGGGCAATCTTAGCATATCTAAAGCGAATTTTAAAAGTAATCCGCAAACCGGCCTTTGTCAAGAACACCAAAAGTCATATTCTAAATATAAATACTAAAGTAATTAAGTCCTCTTTCCAAAGTTTCAAAGTTCCTAAAACCTGAAAATGAGTTGAAGATAGCTAAAGTAAAGGTTTAAAAAAACCATATAGCATTCTAAGACAAAAACCTAAGTTGTAAGGACAAAACAAAGTACGAATTAAAACCTAAGTTTGTTTCTTTAAACAGGAAAAAAGAATAAAACCGTACTTTAACAAGCAAAGAAACGTAAATAAACTTTGTGATATCAAGTTCAATTATAGGAAACAAGGAAGAAAAGACATTATCTATAAAAAGAAAGACTTTCTTCAAATTATTAGTTAAGGTTTACGTAAAAGTAAAACATGCAATGATTTCAGAAACATTTTTGTTTTCGAAAAGTCAGAAAGAATAAAATAACATTTAATATTCTTCATAACCCAGAAAAAGTTGTTAATATAGGACCTTTAAATATGACTTTTTTAAAATATGCTTATGTCACGAAAGACGATTAAACTTTGATTTGATCATTTTAGGTTTAAGGAAAAGGAAAGAGAAAAATTTCACTATTTCTTTTTATTATTTATTTTTTGTTGATTCAATTGAAAAGGGTTAAATAGAATTAATAAAGTTTCCAAAAACGGGGAATGTTAATGTTTAATTTAACATTAGAATTTCCTGCAATAGAAAGTTGCAAGATAGTAATAAACAACGAAATGCGCAAGCGTGAAAGAGAGTGATCTTTCATCACTTGCAACAAAATATTCATAGAAGGAAGACGTAGTTTCAAGAGAGAAATTTAATATTCAAAGTTAATAAACTACATTATGTAATAGTAAATAATTAAAGGACAAACAAGTTTAGCAAAGGCTAATAGAGGCTATAATCAAGGTATTTACCATTTATATCAAGTGTTGAATCTATTAATCAATAATGTGAAAATATCTAACAAGTGCATTTTTGTAAAGAGTAAAATGTTTTATCGTGTCTTTTATATGTTTATTATTTTATGCTATTTATTAGATTTTAGAATTGTAAATATAGTATTGTTTTAAATATGTTTTCAGGACGATGTCATTAGCATTTACCAATAAAAGTTTGTGTGAACGCATCCGTACCAATTATTACCCTCTGCCTGAACTTGCTTGGGAGTCAAAAGTCTGTCGGAATTGTAAATGCAAAAGATGTACAAATCGCCGCTTTATGATAATGGCGAACTATGTAACTTTTGCAAATTATATGAAATAACTATATACTTCACTGAATTAAAAGAATTTAACACTATATATTATACTATATATTATATATACTATAATATATATATTTACTATTATATATTATACTATATACCTATATATATATTAATATATATATTAATCTATATATTAATATCATATATGATATAATATATCACTACTATTATATCATATATATATATATAATATATACATTATTATAGTATTATATAATATATTACTATATATATATATATATTATATACTAATTGAGTTATATACTTATACCAAGAGTATATATAATTTAACTTTTTCTAATCACAAAATCAATAAAAAAAAGTACTCTAAAAGACCAACATATAGCTAATAGCATCTTAAACATATATATTTTATACTCAGTTAATAATTGAGAGGAAATTCATTTGTAAACACAAATTTCAAAATTCAGGTTAGCGTCAAAACTACAAATAACAATGATCAAAAACACAAAATAACTTACACTCAATTTTTTTTTTTTTTTGGTATAGAAAATTGTGTATAAAGATGTAAAATTAATCGAACTAATGTTAGGAACTAGTTTCTACAAGTACAAAGCTATAGTGTCATATTTTGAGAAGGGAGGACAATCCTTGAAACAGTTTATCTCCTTTTCAAGCTTTTAAAACTATATCACATAACGTTAACAGAACACTTTCATCATTCTTAATATATTTTTCATAATTTGAAATGATTATTTTAAAAGGAATAGTGTTTCAATCATGAAGGAAGCACATTTTTTTACAATATAATATAAATTATTATATAATAATACTATATATATAAATATATAACTAGCTATACCTATATATCTAATATATACTATATATATACTTTAATTATTACATATATATATACTATATATCATATATCATATGTATACCGTATACGTACTACCACTATACTAACTCACTATATATATATATATATACTAATATAACTATACTTATCATCATATATATAGTACACCTATATATAATATAGCTACGTACCACTACCCTATCACTACAGTATAACTATATATATATATTACTATATACTATAGCTAGTATCATATATACTATATATATATATTACTTATATATTCATATATATAATATATATACTATATATATTTACTAAATATATATGATATATATATTATATACGTATATATCATATATATATATTATATATAGATATATATATCATAATATATATACTCACTATATACTATAAACTTTCTTACTTATCAAATCGCAAATAATTAACAACTTTTAGAGACTGTGTATCATGATTTTTCACTTTGACTGTTCATCTCTAGGGGATCTGGTTTTGGTCCCTTTTTGGGCACTCTTTATAGGGGTAACCTAAATTATTTGTTGCCAAATTTTAATGTAATCATATAGGCAGACGATACGATTTTTCATTTGGTTGGAAGAAAGCCCAGTACACTGTTACATTCATACACACAATCTGCATTGATAGGGTTTAATTGACGGTGCATTGTTGAACAATGACATACTAGGATCTTTAAGAACTTAGAATTAATGAATAAAGAATTCTTTTGCATTTAAGAGGCAGCAAAAATCTTTTATATTTAAATATTATAAATTACTTCTTAACTTATGACATTGTTTCTGTGCGCTTCCCCGAGTAAAATGGGGCTATTACATTATGTGAAATTGCGTTGTCAAAATACCAAATTTTGAAGAACAAAGCATATAAAATTCATAACTTAAAAATAGTAAAAAACGATGTCAAAACCCTTACATAGCATTCCTTAGTGACCATCCTGATTATATATATATATTATATATATATATATATTATATATTATATATTATATATATAAATATATATAGTATATATATATATTATATATAATATATATATATATTATGTATATATAAGTATAGAATACTGAAGGTATATTGATATTTCCATTTGCATATTGATATATGTTTCACTTTGTATAGAGACATATATATATATATATATATATATATATATATATATAGTATATATATATATAATATATATATTATATAAAAATAGAATATATTATAGTATATATATAATATTATATATATATATATATATATATATATATATATATATTATATAATATAATATATATATATTATATATATATATATATATATATATATATATATATATATATTAATAGAGAGAATCTTGTCAATAATTTAGAAGCTATAGTCAGTAATTTATCCAAAATAAAAGTTTATAATAAACTTAAGCACAAATTTTCGTTTCTTTTCTGAAACCTCATCAGGGGCATTTTTTTTGTATTACAAAAATTAAGATTAATTTGTTTTAACAGTGAGAATTTAAAATGTAATTTATATTTTAGATTTAAGATTTTTCTAGAAATTTGTGTTCATAATGTTATTTAGTGTGGGATTAATATTGATTTCGCCTTTTTGTCTATTAATATTACGGATTAGTTTTTTTCTGTGTAAATCTTTTGAATATATGAGAGGGGTC
>JABUQX010105569.1:17500-30465 GCA_015478945.1 Trachelipus rathkii
TCATATTTGCATACGTTTCTTTCATATGCACAGAATGTCCAATAGGAATTGAAGGAAGAGAATTGCCATTATGTAGCAATACAGCTTTTAAACTTATCTTAGAAGAATCTATGAATAGTCTCCAGTCTTCTGGCTTGTATTCTAAATGCAAAACATTCATCAAACCAGGCACATCACAACAGGCAACAAGAGAATTTTCATTTCGAAAGTATTGATTCAGATCGTGTTGGCGATTCCTGTATGTGGATACATTAACATTAGGTAGTAGGAGATTCCTTTCTTGAAACCTTGATGCCAAAAACCCCCCCCCTCCCCTGGATTTTTTTTGGAACCCCTTTTTAAGGTTAGATCTAGTCTCGAATTTAATCATTTAATCAAGCTTGACAAAACAATTTGGCTGACAAGATTCGTTGAGTAGTCAATCACAAAATTCCGGATCTCTTGATTCCTCACTTCCACAGATCCTCAGAGACGTCTGACTCCAGATTGTAGTGTACTGGAGGAATTGGTATGGGCAAACCGTCTGCATGGGGTACTGGTAGGATGGCTGACGGGATTTTAGGGTACTTTACAGTCGCCTTTTTTTTCTTGACATGCCATGACTGACGGGAGGTATCATGCAGAAATAGCAATCGTTTACATGATTTGAGGGCTCCCTCCAAATCATTGGAATGGCAAAAGGCATAGAATGTATTGTTTTGTTCATCCATCCGCGTAGGCGCACAGCACATGTATTGCAGACAATGTGCGGAGCCCAGTGCTTGTCCTGGTCTCCTAACTGGATACCGAAATATGCGCGATATGCAGCCTTTATGATTGGAGTAATCCGACGTTTTTGGTCAGAAAAAGTAACCAGACCACACACGTAACAGAAACTGTCCGCCGAATTTTTACAATGCCATGGCATTCTCGTTATTTTAAATCTCAAAATTGATATCACTAAACTGAAGTTATTTCTGAAATATAATAAGATAAATAATATATATATATGTATAAATAATATATATATATTATATATATATATATATATATATAATATATATAATATATATATATATATATATTAGTAGTATATATATAATACTATATAAATTTATATATATATATATATACTTACTATAAAAATATATATATATATATATATATATACTATATATATAATATATATATATAATATATATATATATATATATATATATATATATATATATTATAGTATATATATACTATATATATATATATATATACTATATAATCTATAATATATATATAGATATATATATATATATATAATGTATATATATATTATTATAATATATATATATCCTATATATATATATATATTATATATATATATATATATAGTATATATTATATATATATATATATATTATATAATAATATATATAATATATATATTAGCTGTCATCAGTGGGACATTTAGAAGCCCTACACCACTTACTAACATGGGACACCATTACTGACCTACAATCAGACCACCTTCCTATTCTTATATCCCTAAATTCCCCCCATCAACCCCCCCAAAAAAAACACTACACAATACAACTAAAAACAAAAAACAAACTGGCTCGCATATACTAATTATATTGAAACTCACATCAACCCAACACAAATCCACGATATAACATCCCTTCTCACCTCCATCACTCACTTAAACAAAACAATCATCAAATCTGCAAACCTTCACATACCCAAGGGACACAGAAAATCATACAATCCCAAACTTAAACCCGAACATCAGCCAACTCATTAAACAAAGAAACTCCCTCCGAAAACTCAATCCATATACCCCCCACATCTCTAACCAAATAACAAACCTAAACACCCAAATCTCTAACCTCATAACCACCAACACTACTAAAAAATTCTCTGAATACCTACAACAAAACATCTCGCGCAAAGACAATAAGAAAACCTGGCAAGTCATCAAAAAGTTAAACAATTCACGAAACAACCCCCCACCATCCCACGAATCCCCATCTTTACCCAATAACTCCCTCCCTTCCCCAAAACAACAATCAGACAGTCTCGCTAAACATTACGCTAACATCTCCCGTAAATCAACACACCCCGATAATAGGAAAACATAAAAACAACTCAGAAAACTCAAATTAGACCACAACCCCCCACCCCCTTTCACAACAATCATGATAACAGAAACCATTAAAACTCTCAAAAATTCAACAGCATCAGGCTCAGACTTTGTTCCATCGCTGCCAGAAAAAAGCTTGAAGAAAACGCAATCCTCCTAAATTACAGACATGCTCAATAAATTCTGGCAAACATCAACTAACATTCCCCCATCTGGAACAAGGCAATACAATAATCCCAAAAGTAAACTCAAACCAAAAAAGACCCCCAAACTCCACCCTCCTCCTATCCGCCCAATTTTTCTTGGCTTTGTTCCATGCAGTAAAAGTTGCTAGAGAAAATTGATATAAATAAATTTCCCATATTACCTCTCCCAGACTTCCACACGGATTTAAAAGTAAACCACTCTAACTACCGACAACCCTCACACTCCGCTCACACAACACAATCTATTAATGGCTTCAACCAATCACCTTCCCATAGATCTATACTCACAGCAATAGACATTTGACAAAGCATTTGACACCGTCCCCACACACATCCTAATTCAAAAAATCCTCCATTTCCCCTTTAGAAAATAATGACAAAAAATGGCTTTCCAATTTCCTCAACCAACGTTTTGCAAAAGTCTTAATGCAAAAACAACCTCTCCCCCTCTATCAATTAAGCAAACGGCGTTCCCCAGGGAGAGCCATTCCTCGCCATTTTTATTTAACTTCTCACTGCAGACCTACCGCACCCCAATTGACCAATCCACCAAACTCATCACTTATGCAGACGACATCAGCCTCATTTCTCAACACCCAGACGTAAACACAGCCACACAACATACCCAAAATACTTACACTCTTTAGAAAACTGGTTAATCACCAACAGAATGACCGCATCCCCCCTTAAGTCCTCTATCACCCTTTTAACCACCGACCATCATCAATCCTCCCTCCATCCCTTAATTACTCTGAACAATAACCCCCTCCCTCTAAACAAAACCCCAAAAATACTAGGACTTACCTACGACACCCACATGACGTTTTCCCCCCATATTGAACAAATCACTTCCACAACTCAACGAAAACTAAACACCCTCCGAACCCTTTCCCAACACAACTTCAGCGACAGTAAACACACACTCACTACTATCTATAAGCAACTTCTTAGAACAAACTTAAATTACGCTTCTCCAGCATGGTTCCCAGCACTCTCAAAATCAAACACAAATAAACTACAAATCTCCCAAAACACAGCCCTTAGAATTATCACAGGTTGCACTAAAACCACCCCAATCCAACATTTACACGATGAAGCCTCCATCCTCCCCATTTCCACACATCTGGAGATGGTGGGGACTCAATTCTATCAGAAGACCCGTAACCCAACCCACTCTTGTCACCAAATTCTCTCCAATCCCCCTCGACAAAGACTAAAATCCCCCCCTTCTTCACCAGCACAATTCTATTACAACACTTATAATATAATTCCCCCGCCCCCTCCCAATAGGCCATGGACTTCACATATCCATACCCACCTAACAAACACTTACCTTCAAAACCGCCCAAATAACACTTTATTAAATACCCCCTCCCCAAAACTTTCCCCTAGAGAAGAAACGCTGTCCAGAAGAGGCCAAATGGACCTCGCTCGGTGCAGATCGGGTCACCACCCGAGACTCATGCAATATAAACATAGATTTAAACTAGACAACGTCACCTCCCCCACTTGCACCAGATGCTACAATTCTCAAGATACAATAGAGCACCTCCTTCTGAGATGCCCAGCTCTCGACGCCCCCCGTGCCGTCTTTTCTATATCCTCTATCCTCGACCTGTGGAACCGCCCGGTGGCGGCGGCCGGTTTCCTGGAAGCAGTGTGGCCCTCCAAATAATGGGAGAGGGGGAGAAGTATAGATATATATATATATATATATATATATATATATATATATATATATATATATATATATATATATATATATACTAGTTTATATATTATATATATTTTTTCCTCTATCCGTTTAGATGGGTATATAATTTGATGCAATTTATATTTATGTTAAATCTTTCAATATATATATAATATATATATATATATATACTATTATATGATATAATATATATATATATAATATATATATATATATATATATATAATATATAATATATATATATATCATATATATATTATATATATTAATTTCTTTTATAATTTAGTCTCCCTGAGCGGGGTAGTGGTACGTACAGCCTCTCTCATTCACACTTCCTCTCATCTCGCCCTCACCCACCTCCTCCACCCCACTCTATCTATCTCTCGCCAACACCCTACCTTCTTCCTCCCTCATCCCTCCCTCCTCCAGCATCTCCTTTATTCCATCCATCCACCTCCTTCTTGGTCTCCCCCTTCCTCTCCTTCCTATCCCCTCCGCCTCTCTCCCAAACTCTTCTAACCACTCTCTGTTCCTCCATTCTCACTAGATGCCCATCCATCTTAGCATTCTTCTCCGCTCTCCCACCAACCATTCGCTCATAGTCACATCTCTCTCACCACCCTAATCCTAATCCTCTCCCCTTCTGCTAACCGCCACAAACCGGCTCTCAACCCTTCATCGCAAAATACTTCGCAACTTCTTCCGGACCTGGCATTCTACGCCCAGTTTCACACCCATACAACATCCGCTGGTACGCAATTTTTTTCAAATACTTAATTCTTAAACTTTCTGTATAAAATCCCCCCCTTTCCCATAATTCTCCTCAAGACTAACTTCAAGGCTCTCATTCCTTCTCCTACTCTAATATGTTCATCTCCTCCTTCATCATCCCCCCTTACCCAAGTCCATCCCTAAATATCTAAAGATCTTTACTTCTTCCAATACTACACCCCCCCTACTCTAACCTCTGACCCCTCCCCCCTCCCCTCTTTCCTCCTCCTCAAACACTAACACTTTACTCTTACCTGGGTTTATTTTAGCCCCTTTTGTCCACACATTCTCTCAACTCCTCACCAAATACCTCAGCCCTTCCGCGTTCTTCGCCACTAAGGGCAGTAATCGTCCGCAACAGTAATCATGTTCACTTCCCTTCTATCATTCCATTCATCAATTCCACCCCCCTCCCCACCCTCACCATTCCTCTGCAAACACTCTCCCTAAAACAAATTGAAAAGCCACGGTGACATTACACACCCCCTGCCTCAATCCTCTCACCACCCCAAACATCTCACTCTCCCCTCTAATAACACTGCTCACACACGCTACTATTCCTATAAAAGGCCCTAATACCTTTACCTAATTTGCCCTCCCACTGCCATTTTCCTCCAACACCGCTCCACAATTCCCCCCCTCTTCACCTCTATCATATGCTTTTCTAATCGTAAAGAAACACCATGACACCTTTCACCTTTCGCTCTCTATACTTTTTTCTCCACAAGCTATCTTTTAGTGTAAACACTTGGTCCACACACCCTCTTCCTTCCCTAAATCCTTGTTCTTCCCCCATTCTCCCCTCCGTTAAACCTCTCACTCTTTCAATCAGTATTCTCCCATACACTTTCCCTACCACACTTAAAAGACATATATATATATAATTTCCATATTCCATCCTATCCCCCTTCCCCTTATACAGGGGAACCAAACAACCATCCTCCCAATCCTGTGGTACCTCACCACTCCTCCAACATATATTAAATAACCTATACAGCCCATTCTACCACCCTCTATCTCCCTTCTGCAAGCATTTCCATTCCACAGCCATCCAAACGCTGCGGACTGTCCTTTTTTTCGCTTTATTCACGCCCTAATAATTTCCTCCATTTGTATTTCCATCCTCCCCTCACCTCCACCATTCATTCCCCACCTCACCTCTTGCAAAATCTTCCTCCCTCCCCCACCGCACTTCTTCATAACCACTAAACATACTCCCCAGACCTCTTCCTCCCCTTTCCTCTCCTCCTATCCACATCCCATCTCCTCTCCTTAATCCCTCCCCCAACCCGCTCCTTTCCTTCTTCCTTTTTTCTATTCACTTCTTTTCCAGAACATCTTACTTCCCGATTCAAATTTTTCGTCACTTTTCTACACCATTCATCTTTTGCTCTTCTCTTCGACCCTTCCACCGCCCTCTTGCTTCGCACTCTAACCTTCTATATTCCTCCCAGCTTTCCCCTCTCTCCTAATTTCCCAAGCCATTTTCACATAAAGCCTCCTTTTCCCTTTTCACAGCACCTCCTTGCACCTCCTCAGTTCCACCATTCACTTCCGCTTTCACTTCTGCTGCACCACCACTTTTTAACTCCACATACCCTTCTAGCCTCTTCACAACACATACTGCCTCTTTAAATCTCCTCCACTCCCCCTCCACCTCCCACATTCCTGTCCTCTCACGTCTCTCCACCTATCCTCCATACCTCTCCTAAACTCCCTCCTACACACTATCTCCTCCAATTTTTCCACCTTTATCACTTCTACTCTCCTCTTTTCTCCCCTATCCCTAACCATCACCTCTCCTCCCACCCTTATCCTAGCAACCACCAAATAGTGATCCGATATCCCCCTCCCCGCCCCTCTAAATACATTTACATCTAGCAATCTGCCTCTATCCTTCCCATTTACACACACATAATCCAGTACCGCCCTCCCCCCCGTTATCTCACTCTTCCATGTATACTTATGATTATCACTTTTTTGAACCAAGTATTCCCCACTGTCATTCTTCTTTCAGCACACAACTCTAACAGACTTTCTCCATTAACATTCCTCTCCCCTACCCCAAATGGTCCTATTATTCTTCCCACCCCCTCCCTTCCCACTCCTGCATTCAAATCTCCCAATAGACAAATTTTATCATTTACCCCAAAACTTCCCCAACACTCACTCAACTCACTCCAGAATCTTTCTCTCTCCTCCTCCCTCGCTCCATTCACTGGTGCATATGCGCATACAAAAACCCACATTTCCCCCCCAAATTTCACTTTCACCCACATTATCCTGGAACTCACCTGACTACACACCCTTACCTTATCCCACACCTCTTTCCTCATAACTATTCCCACCCCTTCCCTCGCCCTCACTCTCTCATTCACCCCTGATATCACCCCCTTGTATTTTCCAAAGTCCACCTCCCTCTTTCCCTTCAACTTAGTTTCAGTTATCCCCAGCACATCCAACCTTTTTTCTTCAAACATTAACCCCACTTCCTCCCTCTTCAAATCCTCGTTTACCCCCCTCACGTTCATACATCCCACTCTAATTACCTCCCTCCTCCCCATCTTTTCCCTTCTCCTATATACTATACTCGCTCAGGCTGCACGCTTTGTGGGACCCCCCCCTAGGCACTTCCCAACACCTAAGGCCACCACCCCGCTCACTAAATATACCCACAATAATACCCGTTAACACCTTATTTATCTATTTATCTATTTATCTATTTATCTATCTTATTTATCTATTAAATCCTAAATTACTTATTTAAAATTCTTTAAAATCCCCCACATATACTAAAAAATTTAAATGTTTGTTAAAAAATACATACACTACTCAATTTATTTATTAAAAACTTTATTTAATTATTTAAAATTCTTTAAAATCCCCCACATATACTAAGAAATTTAAATATTTGTTAAAAAATAGATACACTATCTCCGAGATTACAAAACCAATTTCAAATTTTTAAAACCTTTCCGTTATTCGACAGCAATTTATACACTTTATATTATAAAAAAAAAAAAAACACATAAAACTTTTTGTAAGAACATAAAACCTTTCCACAAATTTACAACACCGGCACTTAACTCCTCCCAAATGGTCTCGACTGACGAATATTTTTAACCTAGTTTTAAGTGAGCTTGAATAAATTTTTTTTTTTTTTCAATTTTTTTTTTTTTTTTTTTTTCTTTTTTTTTGTTTTGTAAGAGTTTCTTTATATTTCGTTCCCTTTATTCACGCTTTCCTCCTAATTGAGTGATTACTCTGTTCTTTCTTCTTTACCTGTCTCCTGTATTTGTACTGTTTCTAAGTAGATAATTACTTCATATACAAATTGAGAATTATTGCAGATATAACGTTGAGTCACAGAATCATGCACAAAACCTTTATATTAATCACCAACACTAATAACTTTTCATCAGTTTTGGCCGACTAGCAGACTTTCTACGAAAGGTTGGTTACCTTAGGAGTCATCCAAATTTTTCCATTCGTCGGATCATATCACATAATTTAATTTAGGTTCACTTTCGACATTGAAGTAGCTACGAACATCATTATCATAGGCTTCCTCATATATATTCAATAGTCATCATAAACCAAACAGTAATAAAGGAGATCTCTAATGCTAGGAAACTTTTAGCAATAATGCGGAAGTCTACACCAATATAACAAAAATTTTAGCTTGTCAAACGGAGCTAAGTAGAAACACGTCCGCACGGTACGAGCTTTTTAGTAGTATATATATATTATATATATATATATATAGAGTGTATAGTTGCATATATATATATATATATATAATATATTATATATATATATATATATATATATATATATATATATATATAATATATATATATATATATATATATAATATATATATATATATATATATATATATATATATATATATAAATATATATATATATTATAATATTATATATATATAGTATATATATAATATACTATAAATAATATATATATATATATATATAATATATATATATATATATATATATATATATATTTAATAAGAAAAACACAGCATTCCACATGTTAGCACAGACGACCAACTAACTGTAGGTTCCCAATTGCTCTCTGTACATTTGTAACGTTGCCATGCCTCACCATATACCGAAGTTTTATATATTTATATTGTGTATTAAAAGGTAATTATTGTATTTCATTACTTTACATAAATTCTTTTAATATATTACATTAATCATAACTATTATGTGCTTCTATTCCTAATAATAAAGTACCAATTTTGATTCGTCACAGAAATATTCCAAACCAACCGACAAATTTCATGTGGCAATATCTGGAAACGACGAGCTAATTCGAAATTTTCAAGGTCATTTTCGTTTTCTCCATGTTGAAATGATTAGGAAATAACTATTTTGAATTCGGAAAAATTTTCACTGTTGACCAGTGCTATTATAATTATTATAATTATAATTGTCATTAAAATTATAATTGTCATTATAATCATAATTATAGTTATAATTATAATTATAATTATGATTATAATCATAAATATAATATATAATATATAATATATAATATATAATATTTAATATATAATATATAATATATAATATATAATAATATATAATATATAATATATAATATATAATATATAAATATATAATATATAATATATAATATATAATATATAATATATAATATATAATATATAATATATAATAATATATATAATATATAATATAATATCATATAATATAATATAATATAATATAATATAATATAATATAATATAATATAATATAATATAATATAATATAATATAATATAATATAATATAATAATTATAATTTTAAATATAATTATAATAATTGTAATTATAATTATAATAATTATAATTATAATAATTATAATTATAATTATAATCATAATTATAATTATAATTATAATTATAATTATAAAATTATAATTATAATTATAATTATAATTATAATTATAATTATAATTATAATTATAATTATAATTATAATTATTGTAAGGGTTAGTTGATGATATTAAATAACTGCAAAGTCAAACTTACAAGATCTTCCAGCAATAATTTCAAATCCTTGGCCAGGCCCCCATGACATGTGCAACCATTCAATACACTTCTAAAGATTCTCGACCTATATTATACCAGTGTTCCAACCTCCTGTTGGATAAGATATCGGCCTGTGACGTACAACAAAGTAATCAATGATTCAAAACTTACCAACAAAACACCTTGGAGATTTTCATAGTGACATAACGGTTCGAACGGGTTCGTTTATACCATGACCCATCCAGACATCAATACCTGTTATCAAAGATTGTACTTACTGTGACTCTCAATGTTTTGAACATAAAACAAATAGCTAATTGACCTAGAATATTAATTAATTGAATATTCAAGCAAATAAATAAATAAATGATTCACAAAAACTGATGGAAACGACTGGGATAATTTTAAAATACTTTTTTTTTAATTAAAAAAAAAAAAAAAAAGAAATGGGTTGGTAAAAAAAAAACCTGTCCTTAAAACAAATCAAAAGCTTTACACATTCTCGTGAACCATCACATATAAATTACGGATGTATATTTATTGTATGCGCAATGCATGGTATCGAACTACGTACTTATTATGACACACTTTTAATCTTTAATGCAATGTATATCCTGAACATAATACAGGCATATCAATATATTACAACTATTTGCCATTTTGAATGCACATATAGAACTGAAACATTAATTTTAAAAATTATTTGCAAATTATTTGATTTAATTCTTTTAAGCCTATATATATATATTATTATATAAATATATATATATATATATATATTATATATATAATATATATATATATATATATATATACATATATATATATATATATATATATATATATATTATTATATATATATATATATATTATATATATATATATATATATATATATATATTATATATATATATATATATATATATATATATAATATATTATATATATATATATATATATATATAGATATATACAAAAATATATATAAAATAAATAAATTATTTTTAAAAATATATAGACAATTAATTTCTAATATCAATCTGCTTTGATTAGACAAAAAAATATTTAGCAAAATATGACTTTCTTAAATTGTTTGTATATTCGTGTGGCATGAACAGCTGACAGCCTTAACGGAACCTTTCAGTGGGAAATCTCTTAACGACGAAAATTAAAGACGTTCTCATGAAGGTAATTTTAAACAAATTGCCACATAAGGTGAAATATTTAAAACAAGAAAAATGAATTTTACTTCCTTTATATTTAATATAATTAATAAATCAATAAATTTATTAAAAGAAATATTATATTAAATATACTGTCTTACCTTGCAGACGACAATAAATTGGCAAAACGCGAGCGAAAACTGTGCAATATTTCCACACTTACAATGAACGTACCCACAATGCGCGCTGCTAATAATTGCCAATATTTTGAGTCATTTAAAAACAATATTTTATAATCATACTCACTCCTTGTACCTTTTAAGGGAGATTCAATATTGTAAGCGTGCATATGTGAATTGAATTTAATTACATTAATAATTCTAGAAATCACAAAATAAATGCACCCTTTAGATGAATTAGAACAGCATACATAGTCAATCACAGCAAATTTCTCAACTTCATACAATCCTAACAATGGAATCAAATATCCAGTTTCAACTGTTGCATCACTTGTAAATTTTTTTCTAATTTTTTTAACACAAAAAATTTCACTTAATTTTAGCCCTAATTTAAGAAATTCTTCTTTTAACAATTGTATAATTCAATATCTTATAAATAGAAAAGAAAGTATATTAGCCAGCCTAAGTAGAAAGTGGACCGTAGTAGGCATTCCCTTAAAAAAAAAATTTTTAAAAAGACGGACTTGAATAAAAAAAATAGTATTTTTATGCCTCCAGCGAGAGAAAGGTAAACTGACGTTGAAGAGATTTGGAGCTTACACATATCACAAATTAGAAATCTTACAATTATTTTAAAATTAAAAAAATAAAAATATTATATACTTATATATATATATATATATATATATATATATATATATATATATATATATATATATATTATATATATAATTTATATATAATATATATATATTAAAATTAATATATATATATAATATATATCTATATATATATAATATATTATATATATATAATATATATAATATATAATATATATATATAGTATATAATATATATATATATCCTACAGTAGAACAGTTATATATATATATATATATATTATATATACTATTTATATATATATATATATATTAATTATTAATATATATTATATATAATATATATATATATATATATATATATTATATATATATATACTATATGTATATATATTCAAACAGCAAAATCCTTTCTTCAATTCATATTAAACAAAATAATAATAATAATAGATAATAATAATAATAATAAATATAATAATAATAATAGATAATAATAATAATAAATAAAATAATAATAATAATAATAATATAATAATATAATAATAATAATAATAATAATAATATAATGAAAATAAATAATAATAATAGTAGTTAATTAGTAGTTACAGCAATCACCAACGTTTTATTTATTTTAAAGAGACGAAGATTGAAAATAAATCTACGATTGGTGTTTCCTTTATACAACTTCAAAATGTACCCTTTAACAAAAAATAATATTATAGTGTTGGGTTTATATATATTATATATATATTATATATATATCTAATATATATTATATATAATATATATATATATATAATATATATATATATTATATTATACTATAATATATATATATTATAATATTTGGTTCTAACGGGCTCTCACGACATTACATGTCATGTAATGGGAGGAGAATTCTTAAGCAAAAAGCATTGTGGGAATTTAACTACAATGAACATATTTTTATACATATCATTGTTAGTTTGTAGTATACGCGTTTACATCCTTTTGGCCCCCTGAACCTAAGCAAATTTGTTTATCAATTTTTTGCTTTATTTCATGGTATTATAAACAGTTAGTTTCAATAATTGTAGTTGCTTTCCTTTTCTTCCGCGAGTCGGCAGGCTTCTGAGCTCTCTGTCTGCAGGTGAT
>JABUQX010105570.1:0-58521 GCA_015478945.1 Trachelipus rathkii
ACTATCGTCGTTTCTTTCAATTTTTATTAACGATACGAGATATTTTTTGGTGAACTTGACTAAATTCTTCCGTTGAGAGGAAATGATGATGAAATAGAGTGTTGGTATCGGTCGTGGCGGCGGGGCGAGTAACGCCAGTATAATATCTTCTAACTCTACTGTTCTGATATGAGTGTCTTGTATATATATTAATTAATATAATGGTTATGGATCCCACGCTATATGCATGACTGGGAATAAGGTTAAGTCGGTATTACAGTATCATTTTACTTTTTCCGTAAGAACGACTTTTTTGATTGGCGAGAGCTAAGTTTGGCAACCGCAGATTATCAACAAATTAAGAAATCGTAGAAGAAGAACTAAGATGAAAGTTTATTTTTTTTAGAATTATTGACAACTAAAGTAATATGCAAAGTTTTTTCACAGGTAATTATGGAATGAGAAACCGGGAGCTTAAAAACTACGTTTGAAACGTTCCTTTTCTGGGAACGTGAATGGCCTAGGATAGGACGGTGGTTTTTTCTTTGAGAAATTTTAGATTTTAGCACGTTAGACCTTCGACTTATACTTAGTCCTTCGACTTATATCATTCCCTTCGAAACGTCCCTATATCGGGTTGAAGCGATAGTTTTTATAAATAAAAGGTGTTGCCGATCACGTAGGTGTTTTTGGGTTCCTTCAAACGTCCTTTATATATAGTGTCGCTACGGGAATCGCGAAGAAGCGTGAACGCTTCAATACCATTTTGGCAAACTTAATACTGTTGTAACACGGATTATGACTTTAGAGAGCGTACATTTCGATTTAGTCGAGTCTAGTGTTTCCGAAAAATAATTTCGACCTAAAAATTTTTTTGTTATTATTTCTTTTGAGAATTTATTTAGTAATTTAATTAATTTTCTTAGGACTTGACTTGTATCAGTTCCTTTCGAAACGTCACTATATCGGATCAACCGATCGTCACCGATCACGTTAGGTCGTTTTTCAGTTCCCTTCGAAACCTCACTATAATATAGTGTCGCCTTACGGAATCGCAAAAGTTGCTGAACGCTTTCAAATACTAGTTACTAAAGCTAAAACTACTCGTCAATCCGTTATGACGTCATATGTGACGCTGATCCGGGACTGATATGTAAGTGGAACGGTCTATGTGCAAATTCGCAAAATACTTTTGACAAAAATTTTCAATTATTTTCTTGGAGAAATTTTAGATTTTAGCACTTAGACCTCGGACTTATACTTAGACTTGACTTAGCAATTAGCCTTCGATTAGCACTTAGACTTCGACTTAGCACTTAGACTTCGACTTAGCACTAATTTAGATTTTAGCACTTAGAACCTTCGACTTAGCACTTAACCTTCGACTTAGCACTTAGACTTCGACTTTAGCACTTACCTTCGACTAAGTGCAAATTCCGCTTAGCACTTAGACCTTCGATTAGCTTAACCTTGACTTTAGCCTTAAGACCTTCGACTTAGCATTAGACATTCGACTTAGCATTAGACTTGCATTAGACTTAACCTCGCTTAGCCTTAGACTCGACTTGCACTTAGACTTCGACTTAGAATTAGACTTGAACTTAATATGCAGTTTCCCTTCGAAAGTCGAAATCACCAATTTTCTGATTTTTACAGTCACCGATTATTATTTTCTTTGAGAATTTTAGATTTTTGCGCTTAGACCTTCGACTTAGCACTTAGACTTCGATTAGCACTTAGACTTCGACTTAGCACTTAGACCTTCGACTTATATTAGACCTTCGACTTATATAATATATATTATATATACTTATATATATTAATAACTCATATTCCGGTATACTATACTTATATTCGTTATATAAAATCGAGCAGTTATATAGACTTCGTACTTTATATATACCTTTAGTTATATAAGTATATATATATATAGCCTTATTACTCGATAACTATTAATATATTATGATACGTATTATTACGTATTATCTCTATATATTATAGTTATATACTACTTCGGTCCCTCTTACTATCGGGTTTAAATATCGAGCACATCATGGTTATTTACTATTATTCATACTATATACTTACAACTATACTAGCTAGTACACTACCTATCACGTCATATTTTACAGTTTATAGAGCTGAAGTATAATGTTTTAAACTTTATCGGAGAGTTTTCGTGTATTACGCTACGAACTGTAGACTTCTCTTTCTCCGAAAAAAATTTTCTAACGTCTATGCTCGCAAAAAAGCTTGAGTACAGTTCAGTAAATAGTCTGAAGCCTTCCACAGCGTTTTTTATAGAACATTATTCTCTTATAGATGGACACAGCTTACTTGGACATTATTGCTCACAAGACTTGTCAAATATAATATATTTTTCTCCTTATAAATACCAACTAAACTCTTAACACACCTAACTTTTTCTGATCGCTGTTTCACTTAGAACACGTGCTCGTTCTTGGACACTAGGAGAGAGACTTCTTTTCAAGCAAGACAAATGTCACAGTCAAAGTATGTCTACATACAATATGCTCTGCTAACTTATAGATGTATATTCTCCTACTCTCTTCCTGCCGCCTTGGTCATGAGTGTTTATTACGCTCATCATACAGTTTTATTTTTGGATTTTTTTTTCTTTTTTGTACACAGACCTTATTAAAACTAAAAGTCCATTTAATCCCAAAACTGTTTCCATAAATTTGGTGGCAGGTGGTTCAGCAGGTATGGTATAAATTTCATTTGTACTACACCTTTGTTGAAATTTGTCTTGCTGATGTTTCTCATCTTTCTTTCACGGTCTGACGCTGTACAACATATTTTAAGTTTTTGTTTCCTGTCATGGGTATAAATTCAGATGTTTTTTCATATTTTTTCCATTAACATGGCTCTCTAACTCGGCTGAACCGTATATTTATACTTCAGCTCGACCCTTGTGGTATAACTTGCTGTGCGAAGTTGCGCGAGGTAATCTTTCTTCAGGAGCAAGGGCCAACGGTGACCTTATGTATCTCTTCTCCCTATAGATCGCGTTCTTTTTGGTGAAGTAATTTGTGTAGTGATTACATTACCCGGTTATAATTTTGGTGATTAATCTTTTGTTAATTTTCCTGCTATGGACTTTGAGATCATTGCTCAGGTGCTCATGTTGGTTGGTGAAATGATGTGTATTGTTGCTATACTCTCTCTAGTGTTTTGTTTTTTTTAATATGCGTAAACGCGCAACTCAGATCAGACCAAAAAAATTGCTGTGAGGCGCCCCGATTATTATCTAGCAGTATTTCCGCGTGTACTTTTTGAATTGCTTTACCCGTATATATATGGTCGGAGAGTTGTTTAGAGATTAAACTTCGATCTTCTTCTTCTTTTATTATTACTACGGAATGTTGCCTGTGCCTAGTTTGTTTTATATGTTGGATTAATATCTTCCAGAGAATCAATGAGCCTCCTAAAGGGTTGATCTGTGTTTATTTTTATGTTCATTTTTTTTTACCAAAACTATTTGCCTATGATTGTCGTGTGTTATTTTTGTGTAAGTAGTATATATTGTCTAACTCTTCTTATCTCTCTTTACTATTCTTCGCAAGATTTTTTCGATAAAGAATTTAAACGATTGTGAGGGTCTTTATTCTGGATTTAACCCTGCATCTGTTTCCTTCCATGATAATTCATCTAGAGACCATGACGAGTGAAACCAAATGCCCTTTCTTTTTCCGTGGTGCTCATAATATTTTGGAATTTTTTTTATTGTAGATATGGTGTTTACTGATTGCTAACCCTGTTTGATCATACGCTAGTTTTATCCTCCGTTATTTTATACTCTGGTATATGCTATCTAGAGTTGATTTTAGTAGTAGAGTATCATTACGAATTATGTTTCGTTTATTGCTCGTGGTTGTCTGTAATATTTGAGAGTCATTCTATGGTATTACCTATATTACTATCCTATTTCTCCTGTATATACTACTTCTTTATACTACATCCATTCCTAGTTTCTTTATCTATCTTTCTTTATACTACTCTATCTTTAATGGATTCTTATACTCTTTCCGTAACTATATTATTACGTGCTCCGTGAGTTGGCCTCATGACCTCATGAGTTTATTGATCTTTTCATATTCCTTATTTGTGCCTTACCCGTTCTTTGCTTTATTTTTTATAATTACTTCTTTTATTATAGACATATCACTACTTATGTAAATTAAGTGCTGTTCTTGTTTGACTAGCGTATTATTTCCTATGCCTTTTACTCATATACGTACCTATGCTGTGTGGTTTCCCACATATCTATCATCTTGTATATAGAACTTATTATATGTTCGCGAGCCGTTTGATTACCTTCTTTATTGAGTAACCGTAGTATCCATTTTTTTTCCTCCTTCGCTTCTTCACTCTATAGTTATCTACTATACCTTTGTCTTTATCTCCTTTATCTCCTCCACTTTATATACTTTTTCTCACTTATTAGCGTTTAGTATCTTAATTCACGGAGTCATTTTCGAGAGCTTGATTCCGTCAATGCCGCTCCATTAACGTCTTGCGATTACGTACGTGTCGCTAGAACTCACTAGCTTCGCTTTTCTACACGTATTTGGAGGTGTGAGTTCTAACCCTTATTCTTGATGACATTTATGTCCGTCCAGTATCTGTTTCTTTGGCCCTTCTTACATAGCCCTATACCGTAGTGTGGCGGACGTTAGGGGCCTAATGCTTTTCTTATACCAATGTTCGTTACGTCCGCTTTCTCACCCGTTGCGAGTTATATATTACCTCACTTTGGCCCCTCACTTAGGCTTGGTAATCCGTTCTTTGAGTGAGTGTTATTATCTACCTTACCTCTCGTCGGCCCATTCTTTTACTTGTACCCTATTCCGCGTATTTATCCTTACTCATATAGCCGGCCCCTGCTGACCCGTCGTATTTTGCCCCTTCTCTAATATTTGAGCTAGTTGTTTGAGGCTCTTCTAGTGTCTCCACTATTCGTGACTGCCTACTACCGTCACATACCTACCTTTATTCTTTTACCTCTACCCCTATATATAAATGAGCTTTTATCACGTTTGCTACTTCCCTCCCCTTTAATTCAGTCAACTATATTCCTAGGGCCGTGGGTGTGCTTTCTCTATTCACTCGACATCAGTACTCGGCTATGCAATCTTTTAGCCTACATAATATACTGACCCTTCAATCTCTCTGCCTGCTACCAAAGTTTTACTATACTTTATCAAAGTTCATACTCGTTCCGACATCTCAAGAGAGATACTTAGTCTGTAACGCCCACTCATTTAGGGACGCTAAACACTTTGATATATATTACGCACTCCCATATTTCCTCATCATTAGCTGCATCTATATACGGAGCTCACTATATATATCACTTTATACGACGCCCTGGTGGCGTCTCGCCTCTTCGTTACGCCGTACTACCATTTACCCTATTCCCTACTTTCTTTTATATCGAGTATTATTTCGCTTATTATCCCCCGCTCACTACATAGATCTATTATTTTATTAAGGTACTCACCTATCGGGAATGTCGGTGACATTGTGCAGTACTACACAGGATTTTGTTTTCTCTCTTCTCTCGCGGGTGAGCGTGCACAGAACCAAAAAATCGTTACTTTAGATTACTGAGGATCCGGTGGCTATCTTAGCTCATTATCTTACCATGCATACTTCCTTACTTTTACTGCTTCTCGAGTTTACTACTATACTAGACCTTCGTTCCTTATTATCGACTCATTACGTTACTTATGTCGAATATCTTTATCAGCGGGGTTTATGTGGATCTCCATATACCTTATTATATACTTAGTATCTATATGCCTGACTTTGTATATTATTGTCACTACCTGAGTCATCTGATCACTCATTCGTTATCCCTATACAGTCAGATCTCCTCGTGGCTGTAACTATGCTATTTATGGACCATGCAGAGCAGTTCACGCCGTTTTGACTTTGCCCGATCTAATAGAGTTTCTAGATAGCTCAGTACATTAAAAAACTGCGCGAAGCATTTAATGCACACTTAACTAAAATCAAATCTACTTAAAAATTGTTTAATTTAATCGCCTGACAATGAGAAGTAAAGGAAGTTCCTAAATATTATCTCAATTTTTATTTCAAATATTCGATGTATGTAGAGGAGGGCCAAGTCCAATAAGTCTTTTATCTCCAACAGTATTCTCAAGTAGGCTTTCAGACAGTCTTTATGTTGAACAAGCTTCTTTATACCTGAAGCATTAAACAATCGGGTACAATTGCCAGTATTTGCAACAAGAAATTAAAATATTGGGAAATTGGGACTGCAAAACAAGAAACTAGTCATCTATTGCTGTTTTGTGGGGCGACCTGTGTTTGTGATGCATTTCAAACTTCCATAAAATTCCATTGCTGGGTTTAACAAATCTTCCCTTTTGGGCTTTCGAGAATCTTCCTGTAAAATTTACACAATCTTTTCAATCTCCATATGGCACATTAAACCCGTTCGGTATGACAAATTGCAAGGAAATTTAAAAACCTCTCCTAATTCTGATTCCAAACAAATGTTAATAAAATGAATGTGGCGATACATAAGTTCTGTGCGTCCGGAAGTAGGAATGTGGGGGTCTGTATTTTTGGATTTCGTTAATTCTGGTACCGAGAATTTTTCCCCCCTTCGTTGCCTATATTTTTCTACTTATACTGCCATATTTTTTGCAAAGTTTCATATGTGCCCGGTTATACCCATTCTGTCAAAGAGTCAGCTGTAAAATTTCCTCTAATGTTTCATTTCTTCTGATGGTTTCATGCGTTTCATTCTGGCTTAAACTCGAGAATTGTCTTGACACTTTCGTGGATGGTATTTCGTCTTTTTCCGTGTTTTTTTAGCACTATCGGGATTTATCTCTATTTGTGTAATTGACTTTATACTTGCTTGCACCTTATGATGTCATTGAGATTCTCGAGTTATTGATACTTTCCGTAAAATTGTTTCATGTGTCCTATGAAGTTCGTTTCGAGGGGGCCGGTTACCTTGTCGCCTCCTGGCCCCTCTCTCCGCTAAACGTACTGTCCCGCTGATTGCATATTTATATTCCCGTATATACATGTATAGCCTCCCCGTATTAGGACTCTCGCTTGTCCTATATTATTTTTAATACCTGAGACGCTTGTACTATATTACTTTTTTACGTAGAGTGGATTATAGGTATATATTAGACTGTCAGGTCATTTGTCTTATCGCCGTCGCGTATCTATTTTCTCAGTTAGGGTATTTATTATCTCTCGCTGCGTACTACGCTTATTATGCATATAGGAAATTATGTATCGAGCACGATTAAAAATAGAAGAAGAGCGCTATGTGTATGGCTACGGGCGTAGACGTACGATCTGATGCGGTACGGTTTCTTCGTTATTGTCCGTTAGGTCTTTGTGCTCTCATTAAGATACTATCTTGACGTGATCATTCGAGTTCATTTTCTCTCTAGTCTTCATCTATCCTGTCCCCTGCCTCGCGTATTTTCTATGTATTGCGACGTTAATCGTTTCTACCGCCTCGGAATAGGGAGGCAATCGCCATAAATAGCTCATTTTTTGTTTTATATTTTCTTTAAGATTTGTACATTAATTTTTCTTATCGCCGATCTGTTGCTTTCATTATATTTAACATTTTTTTATATTTTTTTATTTTTTTTTGTTTTTCTTAATTATTAATTTGTTCTTAAAATAAGATAGGCAATGCTGATCTTCCCAGTCCTAATTCCTGCAACTGACGCGTTCTGGCTCTTATTTCGAGATCACAGCCTTATGAGTACCGTTTGAGACCGTTAGCTATATTACTTATGTTATATCTAGAACAGTATATATATTTTTTGGTATATACTGTACTGAGTTATACTATACGTTTGTTTTATGACTGGGATTTTATCTAATTACGCGATTATTGTCATGTATGTATTATATATGTCCTCTTCTTAGTTTCTATTATTCCTTCTTCATGGCCTTATATTTTATTGTCTCATATAAATATTTTTTCTATTTACTATTTGCCGTTTTGCCCTCTTATTTTTTTGGAGAGAGAGTACCTCAGGAGAAGTGTTTTCGTGAGTTCCTTTACCTCGAACTCAGCTTGAAGTTCCCATCTTTGTACCAGAGGAATATATACTACGGATTCTACATGGAGATACGTGTCATCTTTGTCGTTTATTTTCGCTTGGTGTTGTAAGACTGCGTTATTATATATTCGTAGAGGGCTTTATTTATCTATTACTCTATATTATTCTCTACTCCTATTCATTAATCACCCCTCCTCATAACAACAGAATCGTCAGCTCGGTTCTACGTGCTTTATATCTCCCCTAAGCTTAGGGTATATTCTTTCACAGGGAGCGTCATGCGAAAATGAGACTCTATTAAAGCGCCGTGTTCCTATTTTTCTTCTACTGGAACCTGAGGCGGCGCACCTAAATTGTTGTTCTCACGTCCGTGCAATTGTTTTTTTATATGTCTGTCGACCCCCAGCGTAGCACCCCATGATATACGCCGAAACTCGCTAGCAAGCCTTCGAGTGGATGATACCCAGCGATCTCGCGCGTTGTAGAGGTCGGTTGACTCCACGTGTCGCTGCGACTCACGGTAGCTTTCTGATTTTATGTGTATTTATTCAGCCCCATGTATGCTACTTCACCTTCCATTCTGATATACCTTCTTATTTCGAATTATTTATGTATTAGTGGTTTGACCGTCTTTGTTTACTCTTCCTCTCTGATACCTACTTCAGACTCCTGGTGGTGGTGGATGTGCGCAACATACCGGAAACGCTCTCTAATATATAGCAACCGTTATGAAGTATACATCGATGCATCTGTATCGGTAATGCGCAGATAGTGAGGCGCTCCGTATCACTTTCGTGCGCCGTTCTATCGCCTTATAATTGACCTGAGTACTTCGTTGTCTCAGCTAAAAACTCTATCCTGCTCGAGGTGTTTTGCCACTATCCCGTGTATCATAGTCTAGATCTCTTTATCGTTTTTTCGCGGTTGTTAGTGCCTCCATTTGATGGGTGAGCGCATTATGTTTCATTTGCCCCTAGCTTATCCAGCGAGCCTAGTCAGTGTTCCTACTCCAAAAACCCCGCTCCCAGTTGCACTCCTGTTCTGTGTTGCAGATCTGTGGGTGCGTGTGCGCGGATTGTCTCGCCACACTTCTGAGTTGTCTCCTTTATTCGCCTTCAGACAGCGCCTTTACTGAACTCATTCCACTTTTTCTTCAAGTCTTCCAGCTGGTTGATTCCGAGCACACTCACCACTATAACATCCGCTTAACCAACCACTATAATCCATACTTACAATATGACCAAATTATCTTAATATACACTCATTTATTGTCATTCAGCTTTTCTTCACACTACACAACTCTTAATTTTTCATTTTTCTTAATATTAATTATAATTATTATTATTATTATTATTATTATTATATTATCTCATCTATTATATGAGTCTATTATTATTTTATTTCACTCCATTATTGAGTTAATGATGTACATTACTGGTTACGTCTATTTTATTATGTATTATAATTATTTATTATTAATTATTATATGTCATTATCTATTTTATTCATATATTATTATTAGTAAGATGTTATAGTAAGAGCCGTCTCCCACGAAGTGACTTGAGCATTCAACTCTACTGGACGTGTGCGCGCGAGGCCTTGCATCTCTTAGTAGTCTCGAGAGACTACCTCTTTTCTGACTCCTATGAGTATTGTCTTTCCTTTCGTTATCACTCACACACACTATTGCAGACAACACTTTTGCCTTTTCATGCGTATGTTCTTGCGTGTCGTAGGGTGAACTAAAACGGGCAAGTAGTACTTGTAGTAGTGGCCTCTCCACACTACCCACCTAACTGCCTTTAATTGCCATCACTAGTACTAATGCTCTCCAGCCCGCGCTATGTACGCCTTCGATAACCTTATGTCGTTGGCCTCACTTCTTTGCCGTCTTGCTTTCCTCTCCGTTGAGATCTAGACGCGTGTGTATTTTCTGGTTAAAACCTACCTCGTTAGGTGAGGATAAACTGCGAGGGCCATGGGTAGAGAGTAGGACGGAGAGAGCGATTTTTTATGTGCCGAGTCGTATGTTATGCCAAGCAACGGCTCCATTATTTTATTTGCTCTATGTGCATGGTAATCACTAGAACGTAGCGACTGCATGACATCGCTTTAATTCCGTGAAGCCGCATTTTGCACTGGGGAGAACAGAGCTGCTGTGTGCCGTCGTGGCCGGCCGATCAGGTGTTACGAGGATTGAGTGCCAGAGGGATGAGTAGAGGACCATCTTTTGCGATTCATTGCAGCGTAGTTGCTGTGTGTGCCGGGCGTGACGAACTATTGGCGTGGTACTTTTTATTCTGTGGCCATATCTCTTGAAGAGGTATGAAGGAAGGCGGTGAGAGAGAGAGCTTATATTCGGTTATATATTTTAGATGACTTTTAGAACAGGGCAATAGTATAGTGTGATGGGTTTGGAGTTTTTCGTTCAAGGCGAGATTATCCCGGCGAGTCCTGAGGTTTAATTGTCTGCGAGGAGGAGGAGGTGATCTTTTTCTGGATCACATCTATTATGGCGACCATGCACGACTTTGGAGCGAGGCGTGAGATAGGGGGTCCTCCCTTCACGATTCGTTATGTGTGTCTCTCGCGGTGGTTTTCGATACTCGGTCTGACCAAACCATTCAAGGGAAAAAGACGATGGTATTTATAAGTGCCCTTTGGACGATTGCGGGAGGAGAAGTCGAGATAATTTGGTGGAAGGCGTACCTGAAGATTGTGCAGGAGAGAGGCTCGCCTGGACTGTCCGCTCCAATTACTTTCCTCTCGCAACTCTCAGGAGTCCTCATTATTATATTTTGAGTAGTTGTGTGAGTTCGTGAGGAGCCCCCAAGGTAGCCTCATGCTGGAACAAGCTATTTTCGTCTCTTGGATCTCTTTGTTCCTATTGGTGACGATACGCGTCCGTCTTAAGTAGGTGAGTCGCTTGAAGTATGTGTTGATGTTAAATCAGCAATGCCGGTTGGAGTAATGGGGGCAATGAGTCAGGAGGACTGCGATCTTTTCTTTTAATTGCATATTTTATAACCCCTGTTTTAATTTTAAACTCACTAGTGTATTTCATGAGGGCACTCGGACTCAGAAGAGAGAAACAACGGCGATAGGCAAGTGGGAGGGAGGAGTCTTTAAAGACGCAAGAAGTTGAGACTTTTTGAACGTAGAGTTTATTTGATCTGGAGGTATGAGAGTAAGCCTGCCACGGCCCTCTTTTCAAGTCCAGGATCTCATTTGAATGGAGCACCCACGCGAGAGAACTTGGAACTCAAATCGAGAGTATCTGTCAAATGAAGAATGAGGCCTTTGTTATAGTGCATCGTGATCACCCCGCAGAAGTAGTGGGTGTGCTAAAGTAGAAAGTAAGAATGGCAAATGGAATCTTGGAATGAAGAGTGAAATACCAACACGCCCCGCCTTAAAGTAAAACACAAGACGGTGTGGTCTCGCACTGCTGCTCTGTCCGCGCTAAATCCAATTTGCATGAAGGTTATCGAAAGAAATAGTGATCAGATACCAACTAGCTTATAAGAATTTCAAGAAAGCGGCTATGCAGCTAAAATTTCGCCAGTGTACTTGTCAGGAGTGACCACAAGAAGACGGTATCGATCTATATAGCTCGTTGGAAGGGAGAGTCGACTGCAAATTGTCAATACGGTTATAGTTACGGTATAGTTATTCGGTCAGAAAGTTCCAAAGAAGTACATGGAGATAGACTGAAGTAAGGGAAATGTTCGAGAATATAGGAATCGCGTTACTCCTCGTTCATGAGCAGTGAGATCCCATGGGGTGCCTACGGCTCCTCTAATGATGAGAATTGGTGAAGTGTGATCACTTCTAAAACTCTGCTAACATTGTGTTCGAGATGGAGTAGAGCGTGATAGCCCGCTGTGGATCCATGCTTGCACGTGTGTTATATGGTTGCTGTCTGAGTAAGATAGTATTTTTGGGGTAATGAGAGAGTTGAGGATGCATGTAAGATCAGCCCAAGTATGACGTGACGGTGCATATATTCGTATTCCTTGTGAACTGAGACACATAGGTGTCATTAAATAAGCAGTGATATGGGCGGTGTCCTGTGTTGGCCCTGTACCTTGTTGTTTTTCAAGCCCTGCGCTTCCTCATGGGTATTGATATACATCTCTAACATCTGGACAATCAGCATACCCACTCGCGGGAGGGGGGGGCTGGTATCTGTCGCGGTGTTGTGACGCTCTAATTTGGCGTGTGATTTTCAGTGTCGTGCCGCCAATGTGTCCTCTGATCGAGCTTTAGTGGTATCGCACCGGGCACATGGTGTCGCTTGGTCTCTTCCCCGCCTTGGTGACTTAATCCCATGTCTGACTCAAATCATTACTTTCTTTATGTTCCACATAACACCAGATTACGTACCCTAGTTTTATTTTCTTATCAATCTCCCTCTTTCTCTTATCTTTTGGAATGTTCACTTGCGAAAAGGAATACATTTTAAGAATCCTGGTTAGAATTTACATTTAATTTAACTTTATTTTATTCTTTTTACTAGCTGATAAATTGACTGATAATAAATGATGGTCACTTTTAATTGCCTATTAAACCTAAAAGCTGAAAAAAAATAATTATAAATTATCAAATTTTAGTAAATCAGAATTATTTTTTGATGTTGGTTATTCATATCAAAATTGGTTGGATAACATAGCGAATAGAATAGCTGAACCTGAGTATACTTATATTTTCCCAATATCAATATCCCTGTCAAAATGTAATTTTCTTATTCATATATCTTTATATATTCAATTTTATTTAGTTTATTTTATTTTCCTCTATTTGAATTTCCAGTATTTTATTTCATTTTCCTTTTTGTGAAGTTTATAAGAGTTCTTTGATAATTATTCTCTAAATTAACATTCATCTTTCTTCATTCTACTATATTTTTGCTTGTTTAGACTGTTCTATTTTCATCAGCTGTATTTCCGTAAATACATCATGACTATGGGAAACAACAGTTAGTTGCTACTTTACTGTTTATTAGTTTAAATATATTAACTTGATATATTATCTGAGCCCTGTTATTCTTTCTTTTCACGTTATCTTCTTTTTTCTATATTCTGCTCCTGTCGCTATTTGCTACTCCTTCTTGCCACTTTCTATTGGCCTCGTTGTACATACCACTACTACGCCTGGAATAGTGAACCTATTCGCTAGCCAAGTTACTTGTCTGTTCATCTATTCACTTCTCGTCGAACCGCACAGTCGTTACAATTTGTGATCTTTTTCTCTCCGGTGCCGTGTTGTCTGTTCAGATCTTAACCGAGCAAATATCTTTGGCTCGTGCCAGTGGGTAATTAAAATTTGAGATACGAGGCTTCATCTCCGAAAATTATCGAGCTCGTAGGTTGTGCCCTCATATCTTTAGAAATTTATTCACTTTTGCTATATTTTTCATTTATGTTGTCATTCTTCATTCTTTTTTTACTTCTCTTTGATCTATGTTTCTATTCTGTGAAGCGTGAGTCGTCGTAATTATCTTATATTTTCTATGCTTTAACTCGTGCATTTGATGTATTTTACTTCTCTCTTTTCATTCCCTCTATTTGTTATACCCTTCTCTTCATTTTTCTGTAGTTAATAACTTTGGCTGTTTATATGCTCATTTGCTTATTATGTTGGTGCTTTGAGTGGATTTCTTCATTCTTGTGATTAGTGTCTTGACGATTAATACCTTTTATATTACTATATTATATGTACGAATCATTGAAGTTTCAGATATCTGTAAATTTCATATATTACTTTAATATCAATAAAACAAATGTTTATAATTCCTCTTTTCTACGCTCATGTTTAGAATTATCTTTGGCAATTACAAGTTTTTAAGCGAATCAAACCCTTTGTTCTGCTTTGTATCTTCTCGCTTTGTTGTTGAATACGATTCTCTTCTATGTTATTAGTTTGTTGTTTGTTTTTTCCTCAAACCAAATTCTGTTTGTATAAATAATTTTCAGTAAGAGTTGAAGGATGAAAAAAGTAGAACTAAATTAGTCCATTGGAAATATGATAATTTTCTCTAAAAACTTGTTGTACATTTGACTTTTCTTTTAATTTATATTTTTTGGTATTATTTTCAACAGTGATATTTTTCATGCTGTACTAGCTTGCCTTTCTCTTCTTTTTCTCTACCTTGTGATTTCTCATTCCGTTCTTGCCTATTTTTCTCCTCGTAGATTATAGCCAGAGCAACATCTTTTCTGACTTCGCGACTCTCATCTAGACGGCCGTCTCCGTTGCCTGTGGGTCGTAAAGAAATCTTTTCTGCGTTGTTGTCTTAGTGAAAAACTTAGCTCAAATTTTGTCCCAACTGGTGTATTCTGTTAATTGATTTTTACTCTTTTTTTAAATAATTCTTATTATAGATATACTTCAGTTGTTTTCAGTGTAGCCTATTATATACCTCGAACCGTTTACTCTAAAGACCATCTACTTACTATTCTTGGCCTCGGGTTGGGAGTCATGTAGTTCACTGAATCTCTATTCCCTTCTCTGTCATCTATTTTGAAGTATGTTTTAAGAGTTGGACTTACATGTCAATAGTTTTTTACCCATAAGTAAGTTCTTTCTTTATTATTGAGTTCACACTCTACTTATTATTCCTTTTATTCTTTTACTTTTCTTATTTTTTTTCATTTTACTTCAATTCACCTAGAGTAGAGTGTTATACACCATGTATATATGCTTATGCTTTCGAATATAAATCAAATTCGCTTATTTTTTATTTTTTAACTAGTTTGTTCTCAAGCCTATAAGTTTATTTACCATGATATTTTACATACGAATTTTTTTGTCCCAGATGCGTTTCTTTTTTGAGTGTCGAGCCAAAGAACCTCTACAAGAACTTAACTATTTCTGGATGAGCTTTTTAATAAATGTGTTCTTGCCTATTTTGAAAGTTTTCGTATTCTTTTGTCAGCCTTGGCTATTTGATAATAATTCTTTTATGTTTTATTGACCTTTGCCCACATATTTCGTATTTTTATTGTTTTGTATGAAATTTGAAAAAAAAATTTTTTGCTTTTGTATTGCTGACCGAGTGCTCAAAATATCATGTGGGCGCCATATTCTTCATGGTGATTATGTGTACTAAGCGCAAAATTGTACCAGTTCTTAGCAGAACGCGCTTTGGGTTTTATTGCGCATGTCCTCAACAATGGTCTCACGTCAACTATTTCCCGCGTGCTGCACCGCTGATATCGTGGAGAGCTTTTTGCGAACATCGGGTTTTGACCACTGTCTTTATGGACATTTTTTCTACGCCACTGTCTTAGACTCGAAAGACATGTACCTGCACATGCCAAGAGTCGGAGGCTAATTTAAGAGTAACATTATATTTGATCCCTTTAGCGTGTGACATGAGGATTTAATGGGTAAATAGTTTCGAAAGAAATAGTTTGTTTTCTGCTTTCAGTCCACGTTGCTCCATAGGCATAGAGTCAAATTCTATGTAATTCTACTATCAACGTCTATGTCTCAGTTGGAATCATGTATTTTCATGGATATAGAGAACATCCGGGTGTCTTATTTTTTTCAGTTTAATTTATCCCTGTTTACCCAACCGAGATTGTTTGCGGATAGATAACTGCAACTGAGCTTTGCGTTCCGAGAGACAGTGATCAGTTATGTCATATAATGAATAGAGATAGATAGGATTCGACAGACGATGAATCCAGAGAATGGCAATAGAGTTATGGAATAATATATAGAAATATAAGCGTGTGAAGGAGTTGGGTAAGAAGCGCAGATAGTGAGTGAGCTATTCACGTCCCAACACAGATAAATACTTCTAAGTTGGTTCTGTTATCATTCACGGACAAACTTCAGTTAGTAATTGTCCAGAAGCCTTACCTTATCCGGTGCTTGTCTGGTGTGGAGTCTATCTGGCCTCGACGTTCTGAGATCAGAGCCTTTTGCGATCGTTGTTAGTGAACGTCCCGGAATCCCCCAAGCCCTCAGCCCGAGAACCCATGGCCATAGATCAAACTATCAGCGAATCCAGCGATTTCGGCGCGCTGCTTATCCTCTCTACTATGTGTCTTTCAAGAGAAGGTTTTTTATTATTATCCCTAGTTATCTATTTATTCGTACTATTTAACCGTATTCAGTATCCTATGCTTGACGTATGCCTTTATTCTGAGTTTTTCCTATAACGATTTTACTTATTGAGGTTGTAGTTATTCAAGTATTTGAGTGATCTATTTTCTTTCTGTATGTAGTATATATGTTTTATTTTATGTACCCGCTAGTATATCATTTATAGAGTTACTGCCCCTTATCTGTTTACAGTCGATTTACCTATTTCATTTCGAGTCATTATAAATCATTAGTAACTAGTATTTTAATTATTATTTCGGAGTTATCTTTTTAGCTGGTTATATTATCTAGAGTAGTGATTATTGTGATCCGAAGATGATTTTTCTGTATTATTACAATATTTATTTCTACCCTTGTCTCAGCTATATTTTATTGTATAGTATTATCTTATCCTTTTATCTGTTGTAAGTCATAGCCATTTGTACCGCTAGTCACTTTTACCCTAGCAAGGCAGATTTTTTATATACTACTGTATTCCTAGCTTGGTCTGACGCCGCCGCTACTCCAGCATATTTCGTCGCTAGCTTACATTGATGCCCGGGCGCGGGTTTTAGAGAGGTTGACAATATGACTATCAGTCGTCCGTTAAATCTCTCTCTCCTATTATCCCTCTTGTCTGTAAATATAACTATGTACCTTTTTTGAGTGAGTATATTTACTTATTGATCCCGGATTACCGTTGTTTATACTCCCTCTCGAGTTTCTAATTACGTTACCTTTTTGATAGTTATATAACCTGTTCTGTTTAGTATAATCTAGCTTACTACTACCTACTGAGTAGTGTTTACCTTATTCCTACTATTATTGGAGACCCTACTATCATCTTATATATCTGATGCTATATGAGTATGTCACGCGTATTGATTATTTAATTAATGATTCGTCAAGTACTAGTCTTTGCCATCCCCTTTCTCTTTTATACATTCATTATAACCCCTCAATATCACTTGTTCCTATTATTTCTTTATTCCCCTTGTCTGTAAGATATGATCGTCACTCATATTTCCCCGCTTATTAGTTATTTTTGATAAATTATTATATATGCCTTGATTACTGAATAGCCACATCTTTATATCCATACATCATCACATTACCAATTACCTTAATACTTTTTTTGTCTTAGGTTAACCCTTTTATTTCTTTCACTCTGTGACCTATTTATATTTCACCCTCTCTTTTCTATTTTTCTTAGCACTCTTTAAACTAAAGTGCCCTTATTTCAGCGGCCTATACACATCTGCTATCACACCTATTTAATAGAATCTATTCCACAGTCTGGTAATTTCTGAATTCAACGTATGTGAGTCACGTACCTACCCCCCTACCTATACATATAATAACATCTTTTCTCTTCCCATATCGATCAAAAAATTCTAAACTTTACTTGTATTTACATTTGCCCCCTCATTTTTCTTCGTTGCTCTTCTTTCTGCCATGTCACTGTACCACCCTCTTTACTCAGAATGAGCCTCCAGCCGGTTTACTAGGTGTAATTTTATCCTATTGTATCTAATACCTCACTAACTACCCCCTATATAACCCCCGTTATTATACCCTTTTCCCCCTTTCCTCACCTATTGCCCCGCTCATGTTCACTACCCAGACTGTCGCTCCCTAGCCTGTCGCCCGCCTATCGTAACCTAACGCCCTATTATCGGCCCCGTGAGTAATACCGTGTCGCCCAACTATCGAATACTTTATCTTAAGCCATAGACGTGTTAGCTATCCCATATAGAGCCTACTGTCTAGCTTCTTTCTTTCCTAATGTTCTCATGTCTTTATCCGAATTCTTATACTTTTCCAAGAACTACGTGGAGTGAGTAGCTGCTGCTGTCGACATTGGATTAATGCCAGCCAAAACGACAAGCGAGAGATAGATACGAGTGACAAACCCTAAGGTCCGAAAAGAAAGCACCAGCCCCGTGTACGCCCGCACCACTCTCGCCCTCAGTACCATTAATTCAGAAAAAAACTCGTCGAGTCAGAAAATCCACCCTAAACTTCAACCTGTGTGGAGCCCCCCACGCGAGTGGAAGCACTACTACTGGTAGCCTGCAGCTTGTGATAGCTAGCGCCCGCTCATCCCTGCCTGTCGCTCTCAAGCGCGCTGGGCCCCACGAGACCACTATGTCCCCTCACCAGAGATCCCCACTCCTCGCCCGCAATTCACTCTTGTTATAGCTTGTAGCCCCACCTCGTATCGCTTCGTATCGAGCACCACATTTCCTCGCCTCTGTCAAACATCTCGTTTACTGGAGCGCTCAATCACTTCTTTCTTACCCGGTCTCCGCACTGTCGCCCCAGCCGGTCCGGGTCCAACAATCAACGCCAGGTGTCGCCGAGTGTGAAAGCGTTGCGTGCCATTCATACAGTGCATGCGCTGCGTTAACCCCTGCCCTCTGGACTATCATCCTCATGCCATGTGCGCTGTCCCTTCTCCAATATGACCGAACCGAGTGCAGTCTCAACATAGCATTCATTGTAGTGCTCTCATGTGACTATGTCGCCTTCTTCAACACCCGACAAACTACTTGCTCTGTACATTAAGTTCATCCTCATTTTATCCTTCTTCTGCAGCTATTAGGCATCACCCCTAAGATGCAGATTATCCATGTGAACATACTCCACCTTAGCTCGATCTATACTTCTTATTCCAGAGCATAGTTTCCCTGAACACATTGAACTAATAACACAGGTAACAACATGAGCGCGTCCTATGTAAGTATCTGCTTTTATGTCTGAGCGCTCACGTTCGTGCACTGAAGTGAGGAACAATTCGCAGATAATGTAAAAGAGTCACGTTCCCATTTCCCTCTTTTCTCTCTGCCTCATTCCATCATCTTCTTCGTACTCAGGCACTCTGTGTCTTATCCGTCCGTCCCTTGCTCTCATTTCTCTCATGCCAAATCGATTTTTACGTTTATACCCTAAAATATTTATAATTCGTCAGCACACTTGTTATCTCACCGCTTGTGCCACTTTCGAGTCTCACCCACTAACTTCTCCACTTATCTGGAGGAGTGTCTCACTCTACCACTTATATTATTTTTTATGCATTTGCCTTTCTATACCCCGTACTGTAGCATATATACTAGTAGTGTATTTATCAGTATTTTCTATTTGTCGAACCTTATATCGTTCTATATTATTAATCCATATGAATACACTATATTATCTTACTCCATTACTATCATATATCTACCAATTTTTATTTATTAGCTATTATTATTGCTCATCATTATCTTATAGCTGTATTACCTACGTGTCTTTATTGATTTATTCTTGTAGTCTCTGTATGTTTATAATTATTGTGAAGCCTATCCCTGCTACTACCCTCCTCTTTACCTATTATTTTTTGCCCCCTTTTCCGCTTTTTCCCCTGTCGTATGTTCTTAAATGATTTTATTGTCCATGCATACTTCAAGAGTATTAGTTTTATTTAGAACGTATCCCAGCCTCCTGGTTGGGCTTCAAGTTACTAATAACGCTACATTGAATATCTTTTGTATCTTGTACTAACTATTCTATCTTTTGCGTTTTGTACCTTTCGTACCGTTTGTATCTTGTATCTGTCATGTTTTCTAAAAGAACTTTCATGTGTAGCTTTCGATGACCTTGTATCTTGAGCTCGTTTGTTACTTGGTACTGCCGCTCTCGTATGTCGTGGTACTTGCAAGTAACTTTGGCATTTTTAACTTTGATTAATTATTCTTTTCCTTTTTTTACTAGCAATCTTTCCTATCTGTGATGATATTGATATTCATTTTTCTTAATAAAATGGTCGGTGATTTTTATAAATAATTCCCAGTGTACTGAATTCGCATGTAATATGGCTAATGCCACCTTCCAGTATACATTATATTAGAGAGGATAGGGACCCCTTTTTTCTATTGTGATTATTTCGCCGTCATTTCCCTTCGCCTTATAGCTTTCTCGTTCGTTGCACTGATCTTACTAATATAGCGTTGCACGCCCGCAACGTTGAATTATCACATATATACTCCTACCGTGTGATAACTATATTTGACGAGATTCCGATATAGTTTTGGCTTTACGTTATGAGTACAATCTACTCATCGTGCGTTTTTGGGCCTCTAGCTATAATCGACATTCACTTGCTCGTATATATATCATCAATCATCATCATCATCATCATCATCAATCAATCCATCATCATCATCACATCATCATCACTCATCATCATCATTATTTTTATCTGTTGTTGGAACTTTTTTTTCCCTCACACACGGGTATAAAGGAAAAAAGGTGCATGTGAGCGGGCTGAGAGAACAAAAAGTATGAAAGTCAGAGGTATCGTGGACGACCAGTCTGACCCCCCATAAGAAAGCCGACACTATTCCCTTTTCCCTTTCTTATACCCTATTAAGTGTGTATACACTCGCCGACACAGCATATAATCCACCCTATAAGGGTGAGCGCGAATATCCGGCTGCTGCACGGGACCCTCTACTGATACTTGTCTAATTCTTAGCTACAATTGTGAAGCCTATACACCTAGCCACGAACCGGTCGCCGCATTCCGCCCAAGGTGCCCACAACCATACCCTTCTACATCTATAACCCTCATTTACTCCTATTGAGTGTCAGACTGTTTACCTCGTGGCCCCTGCACTCCTCACCATTTTCACGTGACTCCCACAGACGATTCATTTGCTCTGTATCCGTGTGCAATTCCAGCTTCGTCTTCTCTTTTGCTGTTCTCTCCAGCTCGAGCCCTCCCGCATCCTCTCTCAAATTCATCAGCTCTCATCTCTAATTGCGGATATTCAGTTTTCTCACTAATCTTAACTCTCCTGTACTCTATCATCCCACCTGTCTTTCTTCACAGACTAGACCAACCACATTCTACAACCTACCATACTTTCACATTAATTCTCCATCATTCATTCCCTCTCTTTCATACCATTATTTCTGGAACATCTGTATTACAGCTGCTGTATCGATCTACATTTTATTCATGCGTTTCATCTATCGCTACTCTACGGCCGCCACACTAAGTATGTCCATCCTTGTATAGCACTACATTGACTTTTAGAAGTTTTTATTACGACGTCTTTATTCCACGATACCATAGTCTTCCTACTACAATCCCCCTCCATTCACACAGCGTAACAACTTATCTATCCCAAGTCAGACCACGAACGCCGCAACTCAAGACTTAGTCTCTTTACATCCACCAAGAATTTAATTGCCCGCCGCCTTTCCTTCCTTTCTTGCACATGCGACCTGACTTTATCCTACGCACCATATCTCTGTCGAGCATCCTCCTTCGTCCTTGTTTCGTCGCGTATACCATATTTATCCATAGCGTTTTTTTGCTTCCGTCCTAAATGTCTTATTCTACATATCTCAGTACATCGTGTTCGCGCAGCTCTGCCACCCATATAGCATAACTCACACAGAGGAACTGGTCTCTCCTACTTCGTAACCATATTCGCCTTTACTCTTGATTTTGACCACGTCTACTCTTCATAACCCAATTCTTTTTATACACACCCTCGTCGCCACAATGCGTTCTACAATGCCTCTCTATACTCTCTTCAGATTTTTCGAGTCACATATAACATTATTATTATACCGGCGCTATTTAGTATTATATTGTTATCCTTATGACCTATGAATTATATACTAGCGTATCTACTATCATATACTATATATATAGTGAGCGTACCGCGCGGTGAGTTTATATAGTACCTATAGGGATTGTTGCTTCGTCGCCGCCCTGGGTGCCGCGCCCTTACTAGTTAGCCCTACTGAGCTATGACGGCGCTTTTATCCTATCCCGTAAGCCTGTATATGATAGGAGTCATTACCTATTGGACTCTCTCGGTACTCGGTCATTGACCGTGGTCATAGGCACCGTGTCAATAATACTATATATATATATATAGCCCTGCTCACACTCCAGTCCTATATATTTTTTCTATCCCTATCTGAGTAGTTAATTTACCTATTATTTATTAGTACGGGCTCCCAGATGCAGTTGAAGTCTTCGAGATTGCAGATTTTTGGAGAGCTTGTATACGCAAGACACCGTAATATGAATCTAATGGGTTTGCGATATCCGTTTCCGTGGAGGGTACTTGGAGGAGCGTTTAATGCATTTACGTTTGCCTCCTCGTCTTCTTTATATTTATTTTTTTAGTTTTTAATTGGGGAAATAATTGTAACTGTAAGTGCTTCCCATCCTGGCGTATTAGAGTTAGTTTGTACTCGACGGCTTTAGTGGTATGGGAAGTATAATTGATTTCATCCATTACTTTCTGCGCCTGTCGAAAATACGGTGTACGCGTCGCATGTTAAGCTGTAACAGAACTCCGAATTGCTTGTGGATAGCCTTGAAGACTACCATCGTTGCGTTTATGTATATTTTTGGTTCTTTTGAGAGTTGTCGCATGTGTGATCATTCTCGTTAACATCTTGAAAAAAAAACTGAAATTTGGTATATTCTGAAATGCTTCCTTATAGACTCGTGAAGCAAATGAATATTAATTTCTGTTCATTATGGATTTCATGAACTTTGTCTCTCAAGGCGAGGCGTATACCTACTCTTTGGATTTCAATAGAAGAATATCCCTCCGTCTCTTATGGCAGGTTTAGTTTGCAATTATGTGATCCCTCTGGTGCGTAGACCTCTTCTTGCATAGAATCAAACAGTCAATTGTTATGGCTGACGATACGCCTGAGCGCGTGCGTGTCCACATATAATGCACGACGCAATAGACCGGTGTTCCGAAAGAGTGCTATTCATTGTCTAAGATAATGAACTTACCGTAGCGGAGCTTAGACGAGTCGGTGCCGGTATGCGTATGTCCTCCTTGGGGTATCAAAACAGTATATGCTGTAGGATTCTCGGTCGTAACAGGTATAATAGAGGTACGGTCGGCGTGATAAGGGTAGATGAGGTTAAGAGTGCCAGGTCTAGTGCTCGAGATCCGACCAGAATGGTATCGAGACACGTCGGAGGATTCCTAACCTATTTATGAGTGTAGGATGATTTGCCGGTTGTTTGTGCGAGTCCTTAAGAGAGTTTTGAAGAGGGGATCTACGGGTATGTATCGAGATTTGGTGACAGTTCGGTTGCTGTATTATACAGGACGGGATCTGGACGTGCTTCTCGGAATAGCCTAAACGTCTAGATTGTCGAAGCAGTCGAACGAGTCTGACTTGTAGTCGGGTTGTGAGTTGCACGGCAGCAGAGTCCTCAGTGCTGGTAAGATGTTAGTCCAGTTAGGGCCATTCCTCACGCATGTGAGCAAGCCTTGGAACAGTACTAGCTGTGCTTGAACTTCTTAATTTCTCCTTATCGCGCATACACTCTTCGCCTCTTGAAATCAGAAAAGGAAGCGGATGTCCTCCCCGTCTATTTCCGAACGAGTGGTATGTTACCGTTCAATAATTTGGTTAGGAGATTGTGTCATGGTCAGCCACAGGTGGTATCCGGGCTCCACGTTACAATTCTCTGTGTTGGCTGCGATAGTCGTAAAGGTACTAAGTGGCGTTGACGCCTCTGCTGCTACATGCGGTCCTGTTCTATGGCACTTTGCACGGCAGTGGTTAGACCTTCGGTGTTTCCTTACGGCTTTTGCCGCCGTTCCGCCGTGTTAATCGTATAGTAATGGGACCTGATGTTTTGCGCTTCCCGTCCCCGCCGGCGCAAATCTCACATAGAGGTTAATCTACGTGCACGTTTGCCGGGCCGGCAGATCCTCCGCTACATCTTATTGCTCGAGAGCCTCCCCTTTCGTCGGTCCTAAGAACCTCTCGCACCATATCTTTTAGCCTAGCGCCCGTGCTGCCGTCTCTCAGGCACTGAAAGCACGAGATCATGAACAATCTACGTGTAGCCAACTTCCCACCTCCCAGCGCCAGGAACTACTTTCACCCCAATTTATCTATCTGTATGGACGACGTCTTTTCTGTTTTCGGCCTTGTTTGAGGACTTGCTTATTCGTGAAAAATCTTGCGACCTTCATAAGAATTAGTATCCACACCCTCAACCAGGCGACGCCGGCCCTCGTGAGGCCTTCGCTTACTGGTTTCTGTACTTCGTTTCCGCTGCGGCGTCCCTTCTCCTGCGTCCTCTTCGGCTTAAGTTCGTTCACGCTTCACGCACTCCATCTTTGCACGCCCCCTAATTAGTTTTAATTTATGATAAACGATCGTTAATTTTAGATCCATGCTTTTTTTTACTTTTTTTTCAATGCTTACTGCTCTCTCACTTGACCGCATTTTTCTCGTTTTTACCCGGCACCGCGTTAGTCGTAACGGCATCTCTTCCTAATTCCAGGTAATCCATTAACGAATCCTTTCGGGTCACCTGGGGCCTTTTTGTGGAGCGACCTGGCAGCTTCCGGTGTTCGCACACGCTGTGCCTCCTCACTCGCTCCAGCGAGTTTGCGCGCGTAACTGGACGCTAGCAAGCGCCGCTCGTCGAGCGGTTCCTCCGCGTCTCCCCACGCCCCCTTGTTGCCGGCACAGCTGTAAGCTGCGTTCCGCGTTGCGTGCGCGAGGGTTTACAACGCCTTTTCTTCGCGGTCGACAGCGCGCGCGTTCGGTCTGCCCGCTTTTTTTTTCCACACGCACCTTCTCCATCTCCGGATTCAGACCCCATCAGGGCCGCGTGCAAGGCACCTCCGCTCGTGGGGGGTCACCGCGGCACCCACCTTGGAGCACAGTCCGCAGGTCCTCGTTTAAGTCTAATCGGCAGCTCTTCGCGGCCTTCGGTGATTCCAAACCCATCGCAACTTTGTCCATCTTTGGGCTCGCGGGCCAACGCTACGCGTCGGGACGCCTTTCTATATCTCGCGGCCCCCTCCAGCGAACTTGCCGCGTGACTTCGTGAACGACAAATAACGGAGGGCGCGACAAGGCGTAGTGATGTTCGGACGGCTGGTGAGCCGGGCGTCGTGCGGTAAACTACCAATGTACAAACAGAAAATTTCACGAAATGAATTTACATTTTTCTTCGAACCTTAATCATCGGTGCGACGAAGTGTTTTAGCCTAACAAAGCGATGGAGCTGAAAAGAAGGATATTGGTAAAACACAACAGCAATTTGAGGAAATCACTGTTGCTCGAGGAACAATAGACGATAAGGCGAGGCTTTCGTTTTCCTCGATGTGTGGTACCGATCAAGTCGTGGCTTACTATAAACTTCAAGACCCGTTCGTCTGTCTGAGGAGCGGTAGCGGAAGCGCATCCCCTTCATCGAGCTACTACGCGCCAAAATTAAATATTTTTAATTTTACGATTTTTGAGCCGAAGGGAAATTCGACATCTTGCTATATTTGGGACGATGAAGAGGGAGCTAATGGGCCCGCCGAGGTTGCTTCTGGCATTTTGAGGTTCATCGAAAAGGTATCGCTAAGAACAGATAAAGGGAAAAATATCGATCTCGTTTTCTATTCCGATAAATTCGGCAGGTCAGAGGCACTCGATGATATCATCGCGGCCTATATTCGCGCCTTCGAAAAGTTTAAAAACGTTACATCCATAACGCATAAAATCGGCATTAGGGGACACTTTGACAACGGGAAACGATACTTGCGTATAAATTCGTGCTTCGATAAACTGAGAGAAGTGAATCTGAAATCCTGGTTAATTCGAGACCCAGAAGATTACATTTCCCGCGTCAAAGGAGCGATGAAAACCGAGGGTAGCTTCGCGATGCACGAAATGAATCAGCGCGACTTCTACGACTTTAAAGAAAGCGTCGGAGTTAATTTGAAGAATAATATCGAGAACAAAATCGCACATCCCGAAGATTTAGCGGTATTTAGAATCTAAAAGGAGAGACCACGAGTATTGTTGTACAAAGAGACTTTCAGGAAGAAAGATAATCGTTTTAAAAAGGTTTCTCTCGGATACAGCCTCAAGCCAGTGTTACAAGCGCCTCCATCTGAAGTGGAAATAGAAGGAACGTTAGACTCCACCGAAGAAATGGCAATCGTCACTGGACGAAAAAGCATGGAACCTCTCTGCGATAAAAATTGTCGCCTTGGGTGCCAGAACGTCATAGATGGTTACGCTAGGCGAAAAATATTCGAAAAGTTTTCTGGCATCGAAAGCTCGAAAGATAAACAAAGATTCCTCGACAAACGTATATTGAAATATCGTCCAAAAATCGATCGTAAGCGACGCTGGGATAGAAGATATAGAATTAAAAATGGGTTTTTCTTTTATAACGGCGACTGTATGGTTCGCGTGTGCAAGGCATTTTTCAAAAAAACGCTTAGAATCCAGGACAAAAATATTAGATCCGTGGTGCGCCGGAAAATTTCGGATCGAAGAAAGAAACCCGTTCCTCCCTGCAATGCAAAATGCCGTTACGGATGCGCGAGTGAGATAACCCCGAAAGTTAGGTTTAAATTATTTAAAAAGTTTTTAAATCTCGGTGACGAAACGAATAAACGAAGCTTTCTAGCGAAACTCATCAAGGGAATTGCGTCGAAATATCGTAAGCCGGCGAAAGGTAGCGTAAGGGGCTTAAATAACGCGTTTTATTTATGCATCGGAAGTGAAAAACGCAGGGTCTGTAGAGATTTTTTCAAAAATGTTTTTAGTACTGAGGATAAAACGATCAACGCTGTCATCAGAAAGAAAGATTCAAAAGGCGATTACGATTCTACAGATCGAAGAAGGAAACTGGTGAAAGATATCATTGTTGACGCTATTGAAGAGAAAGGAAATGTTCGAAAATCTACGAGCCCATCCCCGAGTGTTGAATAAATTTGATACGTTTTTTAATCAATATCAATATACTATTAATCTCAATTAGGATAAATTTTTTTTTTTTTTTTTTTTTTTAAAACAACGACCGGTTATAAAAAAAATCTGTCGTATTTTTGTTTATAGGCAAGAATAATTAATAAAGAAAATAAAATCATTGGTGGTATTTTTCCTTTCCTCTATAATTGTTAACTTAAAAATGATCTAAATTGTTTAATAAGATGCGAATAATTTATACCCGATATTCACGTTAATACAAAATGGGAACCACTAAAAGACTATTTGAAAGTTGGCCTCCGGAACGTATACAACAAAGTATGACAGGATTTGAAGAAACATAAGTATTATTAATAATGATAGGTTTAGTTGATTCACAAACTAAAGATTGGATCCCATTATAAGTAATTAAAGTTTATTTGGAGCCAGCCCAAAACACACACACTGTCACAAATATATATATATATATATATATATATATATATATATAGTAAGGCAGGAGCCCTTATACTATTCAAGGATATAGGGTATATATTATATATTTGCTAAGACCAATATAATATTTATATTTTACTAATCACTAGTACTATATGAGCTCATCGGGGCCATATAGGGGTCCGGCTCAGAGCCCCCTAAAAGGAGTTCTACCCACTTTATAAGGTGGTCTCTGAGCAGATGGGGGACGCAAGGAGGAGGGGATGTTTGCATACCCCGAAGGCAGATGTAGAGGCAGGGAACCCCCCGCGACCAAGCGCCAAAGACCAAAGAGGGTGATTACCGAGAGGACCAATCCCCGAGGGGGATTAAGTCCCCGCGAGTTAGTCCCACCTTAGAGGCCAATGAGACGACACACTCCGACATCGGGGTGTCTACCCGGGGTATTCCCGCTGTATTTGAAGAAAACAACCCCACGAGAGATAGACATCGTCGGGAAAGAGGACGCCTTATTTTTTTGCGGTCACACAAATATATCTCTTATTTGCGTGTGCCTCATGCTATATGGGCAACAAGATGTGATAATACCTATACAGGTAGGTGCAGTTGTATTTATAGTTACAATCGAACGTCAGCTTTGACCTAACCTATATATATATATAGAGAGCTAGCATAATAACTAGCCTATTATAGAGAGTATTACCAAATTATCTACATACACAATAAATAACTCGTTATTAGCGCAAGATAATATACTATAATACTAATATAGCATAATATATATATATATATATAATACCTTATAGTATATCTATACTTATAAAATAAATTGAATGTCCCCCGCCCTGACATATCCAGCGCTAGAGCCGGAGAGCCCGCCAACTCCTGACCATCGCGGGTGTAGTCATAGGTCCCTTGGTATTCGTAGTTTGAAAGCGGACACGCGCACGCTGAAAAAGCCCTCAGGAGCTCCCTATTCTCTCTGTGCGGTCAAATCTTTTCTTTCTGTGCCATGCCATCTCATCAACAATGTATACACCTTACTGTAAGGTGCTGTTGTTCTCTAGTACACTGATTGTCAGCTGAACACACTAACTATATATAGTGAGCGAATATAGCCTAATAGAAAGAGATATAGAGTACATAAGTAGTACACAACATTACTATATATATATATATAATAATATAGAGTACGTATACTAGCCCCTATAAAATAGTATCATGAATATATATAAATTATATATAGTATAAGATATATTTACTTAAGTAGAATACCATTAGTAGTAAGAATACTCGAAAGCTCAGTACACGAAAATAATGAAATTTCAAACGCCAATTTTTACTTTACGAGCCTGATAGTCCCTACGAATGTTTGATGACGTTTTTTCTTTTATCATGCGAGCAGTCCTTTTCGAGAAAAAAAAATAAAAATACCAAGATAAATTTCAAAAAATTCTATTTTATGTCCACTTTTTAGAAACGAGTGTGATCATTACCTGCGTATGACCGACGATCGTTTATTAGTTTTCTTGTAGCTACCATCTTTATGAGAGAAAAAATATAAACATAAAGCCCCAAAAATAAAAAAAAATTTTTTTGCGACATTTTTAGAGATCATTTTTTACCTCTAGAATTCCACGAAATGTTTTAGTTTTTTTTCCTTGTAGCTACATCGTAGTATGCGAGAAAAAAATAAAATAGCCCAAAAAAATCAAAAAAAAATTTTTTGCCATTTTTTATAACAATTATCTTACGCTGGATGCTCCACACGTGAATTATTGTTTTTCCTTATGTTAGCTAGTCGTATAGTATTTCAACAAACTTGTATAGCTGGAGTAACTGAAAAGAAAAATTAAGAGATAATACAAAAATATAAATCACACATTTCTCTATGGTATATTTAGACAAATATTAATCACACGCTGAGATATCCTCAACACAAATAAAAAATTTTTTTTCTCCATTTTAGAACTATATTTTGACGACTGATTCCACGAATGTTTGTTATTAGTTTTCTTGTAGCTCTCGTAGTTTTTGAGAAAAAAATAAAAATAGCCCCAAAAACCAAAAAAAATTTTTTACCATTTTCTCAGAACAATTTTCTTAACCGCTGGATTCCACAGATGTCTATTAGCTTTTCTTGTAAGCAATCGTACGTTACGAGAATAACACCAAATAAAATTGCGACAAAAAATGTCAAGAAAAAATATATTGTTTCCATTTTGTTATGAACATTTTTCAAACTGTATTCCGTTTAAAAGATCATTATTAGTTTTCCTTGTACTATGCACGTAGTTTTGAGAAAAAATAATAAAATGAGCTACAAATAAAACAAAAAAATCAATTATAAATTTTTTGCTTCCACTCCTAAACTAATTTGTTCTTTACGATAGCAGATTCCAGAAGTTATTAGTTTCGTACCATCGCTAGTATTTTCAGAGGAAAAAAAATAAATAAGTTCCAAATAATATATAGTATTGCGCCCTAAAAAAATCAAAAAGAACAAATTCTTTTGCCAATTTTAGAGCGATATCTTAGCAGCCTGATACAACAGCGAAATAATATTTTTCGTTTTCTTGTGCTACTCGAGAAGATTTTATGAAGAAAAAAAATTAAAGATAAAGTCAAATAAATAAAAAAATTTTTTTTACACATTTTTAAACATATTTTCTTTTACTTTGCTCATAAAAATAAATTAGATGTTAGTATTCTTCTAGCATCAAACTTTCGAGCATTAAAAAGAAAAGCATAATAGTGTCACAAAAATATAATTTTGCTATTTTACAATTACAGATATTCTAAACTGCGAATATCCATCGAATGTTATTAGTCTTACTCATATGGAGCTATCTGGTAGTTTTGAGAAATAAAACACACAAAATATGGCAAACCTAATCATAATATAACATAAAAAGAGCCACATATTTATGAACATAGATGTTTATCATTACACAGATTGATTCACAGACGAATTGTATATTAGAGACTTGTTATCGTTAGTAGCCTACTCCAGTTTGAGTTTTAGTGAAATAAAAAAGAATAACAATATAAACATAAATTAAACTTTTATTTGTTCCATTTTCGAAACATTATCTACGATGAATTCCACGATGTCAGATGTATTTTTATTCTATTGTTTAGAATCAGTTTTGTTATTGTAAACAATAGATAAATAAAAAAATGCCTGAGCGAGAGAGAAACTACTAGAACCCAAGACATTAATTTCCGATTTTGATTCATACCTCATGCTATTGATTACATAAGATTCTATGACGTCGAAAGCTATGTTTGGAAGCTGTTGGAGAAATGAATATTATACTTTCTATATACGTCCACACACACATATTTTATAATCCATGATAGAAATAAGAATAATAGATAGTATAAGTAAAAATAAAGTTTAGGTATTATAAATATGTCTAGAATACGAATAAATTTGTTAGTACACAAACTGGGTAGGCTGAAGTTTAAACACAAACTAAAGAAACTAACGATTCGTGAGGAAACTTGTCCGATTTACTAAGATCGATGCACTTTTCAAAACTATATAAAAATAAGATAGAAGAAATAAGTTTTTTCTATGAGTATTGTTCTTATCTAACTTCTACCAAGCCAATACAAAATTAGATCTCTATGTAATATGACAATCGGTATGAAACGAATAACTAAACTTATTATTCCTTTATTATGGTAGGCGATAATCAAAGATGAGATTTCCCACGATAGCAAACCGAGTGTATTTAGGGGATGAGATAAATATAAGACACAGAGAGAGATGATAAATAGGAGAGAAGCTGCTATAGGTAGAAGAGGCGTCTAAAGTATTAAGCGAGAATGGTCTAAGTGCTAAACGAAGGTCTAAGTCCCTCGAAGTCGAAGTCTAAGTGCTAAGTACGAAGGTCTAAGTTCTAAAGTCGAAAGGTCCTAAAGTGTAAGTCGACCACGGTCGTAAGTGGCTAAGTCAATCGAAGCCTACACGTGCTAAGTACAGTCGAAGTCTGGTAAGTGCCTAATAATCTGAAAATTCTATAGTAAACGCCAGAAAAAATCTCAATCGTTATTTTTGCATTTCCTATAGAAATCAATTGTCTTACGCTGCATTCCACGAATGTTATTAATTGTTTTTCTGAGCTTGATCGACAGTTTTTCGCGAGAAAAAAAAAGTAAAATAGGCCCCAAAAAAATACAAAAAACTCTATTATTGCACCATTTATTTATGCAACAGGTTCTTATACGATCTGAATTTCGCGACGAATGTTATTAAAGATTTAATTCATTGTTAAGCGATCCCAGTAAAAAATTCTTCGAGTAAATAGAAAATAACAATATCTAAAAAAAGATTCAAAACAATTAATTGTTTTTGTATGACGTCAAACTGAGATTCAGTAAACACGGGTGAGAAATAGTATGATTAGTATGCATTGTAGCTATCGAGTAGTTATTCGGAGAAAAAAAAAAAATATAATATACCTCAGAAATTGCAAGAGATAAAATAAAAATTTTTTGAGGCCTATTTTAGAACGACAAAAAGTTATCTTACTGAGACTGTATTTGCCAGACGATATTATGTATTTGTTTTCTGTACAATATAGTTTATTCGAGAGTAAAAAAATATAAATAATATAAAAAAAATCAAAAAAAAATTAGTTTCTATATGCGTGCCAGATTAGTAAAGTTATATCTTAACGCTATGAGCCGAGCTGCATCACCTGTTTATTTTTATCTTGCGTTGAATAGACATATCGTAGTTGGTCGAGATTACCTAGTCGAGCTATTAAAGCCCACTTATGGACGCTCCATATATGTGACGCCCATGTCAGGGACTTATATACAAAGCTCGAAACGGTCTAAAGTGCACAACAATTCCGAATAAAGAGAGAGTTGTGACACACAAGAAAGATCGGCGTAGGAAATATTATTTTCTTGTGATTTATTTATGAGAACTTTATCATCACAGCACATTAATGACCTTATCGATCTATATCCGAGTGTGGCTCGTTGGTAGAATACGCATCACTATCAACCTAGTCGGAGTGAAAAGAGGCGAGCTGAATAACACTTCGCTAAAAAGTGCCCATTTGAAAGCGTTCATGCAGAAACCCGCTCTTGCGATTCCCGAAGCGCGACACGATACTATAGTATGTTTCGAAGGGTGAACCGAAAGATACGACGAAAACTTCGATCGCCTGTGTGCACAAAACCATTTTAAAGGTATAAACTATCACCATTCAACCCCAATATCAGTGACCGTCTCAAACGGAGAACGGATATATAGTCAAAAGAGGTCTAAGTTGATGAAAATCTACACAAAATCACGCGAGTCAGAAAATAATTTCTACTAAAAAATTTTATAAAGTCGAAATATTATTTTTACGCGAGGTTAATTTTTGACGACTTAGACATATTCGACTTGATAATTGAGTATCAACAAACAAAAGCGAACGGAACATCAGAGATATAGACACTCGAGTAGGTTTCTAGAGTGCAAAAAAACTCGAAGAACTTACGATATCATACAAGAAAACTTTAATTTACATTCGTGGAATCAGCGTAATATTTGGTTCTAAAATGGAAAAAAAAAAATTTTTTTTTTAAAATTTTATTTTTTGTTTAATATTATTTTTTTTCTCCTGGAAACTACGATAGCTAACAAAAAAACATAATAACCTTTGCGGAATGCGAGCAGAGTAAAAGATAATTCGAGAGAGAGGAAAAAATAGTCTTATTCCTTGATACCTCAATCATAGTTTTCAGAAGAAAATAAACATGCTATAGGTGTAACAGCGAGAAAAAACGTTACCCTTTATTAATGAGGTATATTGCAAATTTTTTTATTTGATGTTCGTTTATAGAATTTTTTTCACACCGATATATAATAAAACACACAACACGGAATTTAGGCCATAGAACATAAGCTACGCCTATGTTAAAAGATCGCCATGCACTATGTTATAATTATTTTCAAAACTTTAAATGAGCAATTAAGCTTAATTCGAGAAATCTGTAATGTCTCCTTACTGAGACGAATGTAACTATATTTGTAACTCTTTGATATATTCTAATAACCTACGATGATTTTCACTGTATTTTAGATATCAAGATTGTCCTATTTCGACACAATTAGTCAAAAAAGAGTAACGTATATAACAACCGTTACTTATATACATTTTTAAAAATTCGGATTGTTTTCACAGATTCTAAAAAATGTATTAAGTATTATTAGTTGAAAACTTCAATAACTCTAGTGATATTTCAAGAGTGTGAGATATAAGTATATAAACTTAAAATCGGATATCGGAGGGTCCTTAGGATACTGCCGCTCTATAGTTGCGGTGAGTACAAAGAAGAGGTTCTCTGGGAGACTCAAAGATAACAATATTTCCGGAAAACACCCTTAAGTCGTTAGCCTTCCCACACTTTTGACATACGGTGAGTGGAACAAAAAATGTTCCTTGTATTATAGAGGTTTGTGCCATATTAACGCTTTTATATATATTTTGGAAGTTCTGCTTACTAATTTTTACCAGATACAAAAGAGAAAAACAAGTATTTATGGAGGCCGTAAATTAAGCACGCCCTCCTTTAAAGAGGTCATAACATATCTATTGATAGACTTGAATATTTTAGTACATATTACCTATAATTAACATTAATTTATAAGTATTTATTTTAGAATTTTAAAATTCAGAAGGTAACGTTCCCTTTAGTGCGATTTTATTATGCGTTATGGCACAAATTTGATCCCTACTAATAAAATCGCTCGGTACCGTGATAATTTTCTATGGTGTAAAAGGTCGACCATATATTGACAAAGTATCTTTATAATATATTTATATCAAACCTTAGTATGTGACTAACACTAATTAATAAATTGAGTAGTTTAATCGAAAATACGAAAGTCTTTAGATTAACATACATCGGTGATCAGAGTAGTACACACAGCTTATCATGGCTCTGGATAAACGTCGATCCGCAATCGAGAAAAAAATACTACCTCAAATATTTACTATGAATTAAGCATCAATTATATATATATAAATAGAACACTTGAATCAATCACGTATATAAACTATTCTAATTAGTATATATACTTATATACGAGTGTGTCCTATATTTCTACCGAGTGGAAGGGAGATTTACGGAGAAAGAAAAACTCAAGAGGCTTCGAGAGATAAACGCGAAAAGATATAAAATTTCGCATGTATAAATTGAGAGTATCACAATTTCTCATATATAACACGATGAAAATATATATATATATAAATGACTTTAAACCTTAAATACGCAAACATTTACTAGAGCTGTGTCGCTACGTAAATATATTTCTCTGAGTATATAAATATACAAAAAACTCACTACTATTAAAGATTTTTTTATAATTATTATATTAATATTTCTATTTGAAAAACTTATTATTATTTTATAATATACATAATCAGCCATAAAAATACTATATGCGAAAATTATGCGTTTCCTCATCAACTCATCTATTGGCCGTGTTCTATAAATTCTTAATAAACATTAATAGGTAAATAACTCAAACTCTTTTTCTATTTTCCTTTCATCTTACTCCTGACTCCTGAGTCAGACAAATGTCCCATCATCCAACAAAATAAATTTTCCGTTCCTTAATTTAGTAAACTTCCTTTCACAAGATTCAGGATGCAAATTCTCCCTGACGTTATTCACAGTCTACTAACGTGCAATATATTTTCACTAGAAAAAAGAAAACTTCTCATTATGGTTTTGATTAAGTATAAAATAAAATAATAAGATTATTTTCTGTTCACTTTTGGCAGTAATAAGATTTTTCCTATTGCGAGAAAATATACTTAAAATTAAATCGAGTGAGGTATCGATATTAAGATCTGAGACAGTGAGGCGGAAAGGGGTCGGAGATCAGACGAAGAAAGAAAGGGTAGGAAAAAATAATTCTTGATCAAAAGATCGTCCGTAGTCTGTTTCAGCATTGATCACATCTCATCGAAAATAAAGTAGTTCAATACGTCGATATATGATTTTCGTAACCTGTCCGGTGCGCGCGACAAAGTCTGCGGCGAATCTTAGTTAACCAAAGCACAGATAGCTCTCGAAACCCTAATAAAATCAACTTAAATAGAATCGATATATGAGAAATACTGCAGATATATAGAAATAGAGAAATACACTGTTAATTCGCACTATATAACACAATAAAGAACAACAGAAAGGAGGAAATCCAAGAGAGGCGGACACTTAAGAGAGACGCAGAAGAAACAAAAGTGAGACACACGGACGGACCGAAAGCCGTGCGCGACACAAAAGCAAAAAGGGGCGCGCCCCCTTTTCCGGGTCCGCCGGTAACCGCCGTCAAACGTTCGTTTCGTTGCCAAAAGATAAAATTTCTACCAAAACTCGCATTCAGCTTTTTACAGATAACTTTTAATAAAAAAGAGCGAACAATCCGACCACATGAGCGTACATTATCTTTTGAAGACATTGCTAGAAAAAAAACCAACTAACCTTTTCCTTACCCGGAATTGATAAAGGTCGTCGGACGGTTCTGGATTTCGGAGTTTCGGTCGAGGTCCTTCGTTACGATTTGTTATTGACGTTAATAATATATAACGCGGTCGGCCAAGCCGGCCGTTATTCTACTCGTAATAGAGAGGCGTCCCGTTTTTTACCTATGAGCCTGACAATAACAAAGACTCGTGGGACGAACGCGTCTTTCGTCACATCGTGAGTCTTATATGCTACCTTCGATCCTGATCCCATTGGTGATTCTGTTGATTAGTGTTGGTGAAAATAGTAGATATCGAATAGAGAATAAATAGTAAACGCATAATATGTAACAACAATAAGTAACGTGATATAACTTCCAGTAGCAGTATGATAGAAACCGGAGAAACCCGACCTCGATCGTGATCGCTTCGTACTTACTCGGTTTCGCATAAAAAAAATAAAAAATTAATACTATTATTCATGATTATTGACTATTCTGAGTTCATTTATATCTTAATTTACTATATTACAAGTATTTCGCATGAGTTCATCAGTGTTACCTTTGGTATTGTTATATCGCGCGCACTTATCCTTCATAAGGATACAGTTATTTATAATTAAATTTATATTTCTGCACTTTTTTTTGGTAATTATCATCACCACCAACGGGTAGAATCTATTAAACTTATTTTTGATTTTACAATTTTTCCTAAAAATGTAAAAGTAACGTTATTTAATATATATTGTGCCCTAGTATGGGAAGGGAGTATCACCATTAGGTTATTTTTTACGTAGTGATTGAATTTTCCATCAACGTTCTTTTTAAGGCCCAAAACACCTACCCTATATGAAAATAACAGAGGGGTGTCTAAGCACACTACAGCCGCCTTTAGTTTTTCGATATCTGAAGCCGTTTCGAAAACTGATCGACGAATCGCGATAGGAGAGACCGCATATTTATCTAATTACTATGTAGTATATATATATTTCTCGAAGTGAAAAAGAATGAATACAACGCAGGAACCTTATTAGATTTGTATTTTCTAAATATGAGCGTCATAACAATTCAGATAACTCTATTATGTTTTTTAATTTATATCTTCACTCCTGTAATACAAAAAAAATAGCGATACCTTAGCGGAGCGAAGAAAATGATTTACAGCAGCTCCCAATACATAACGACCGAGCGCAAAGTATCTATAAAGAGAGTTAGCCGATATCGTAGAGCTCAGGCTCATGACAGAACCCGAGGTGTTGTGATAAATGATTCAAAAAAAATTTCCCAAACAAGTGCGACGTCGTGAGGCATAGACTAAATCTTCACCTCAGACAATTCACCTGTGAAAGATAGACGCGAATCACGTTTCTGTTTCGTTCTATAGTACACCAGATCTTTTCGTTCTTAGGACTTGATAAATTTCTATACCAGAATGTTGTTACAATAGTAAAAGTCCGACATACAAATCCTTTTACTATGCGAATATATTAAATCTCGAGGTGGCCACTCATTCTATAAAGCACTCAATTCTACTGTGATGTACTTTTAAGCAGGTTTAACTGAAACAAAAAATGCACAACAAATAAAATCGCGATCTTTAAATGGGGTCGTTATAGCCACCAGAGAGTAAAATGAGTGACCATACATATCTTTATCTAGACACTATTTGATATCAATATACCATATTGTATAATCTTATTAATTATTTTATAGTTTAGTTTTTTGTGAGGATCGGATAGGCGACTCAGGCAATTAGAAACCGCGCACATAACCTCACCCGGCCAACTCAGAATGAGTCTGCTAGATTTCCAATAATTTGTTTATTTTGCCATCATCACACAAAAGAGTATAACAACTTCGCCTAGGGAACGAAACACTCTTGAGATATATTGTCTCACGACTACTAATCTTATCTCGGTATATGGACACGAAAAGTAGACATATTTTAAATCTCATGCGACACCTCATGAAAATTACTTCTCACCTTGTAGTTGTCGAAGGACATAAGGGGGGAAGGAACCCTTTAGATATTTTCATGTTAATTTTCAAAGTGTTCTTTAGAAGCCCGTCCACCCCTCTCTATTCTGAAATTAATAATAAACAGACAGTATATAAATCACTATACTCCAGCTGCTTTTTAGTTTTAATGATATCCGAAGCAGCTTTCGCGCATATATTACTGATCGATGAGCGCGCTATCACGAAGGCTGGAGTCCGCGGGCAGTTTGATCTATTACTGCCACAATTCGCGTTAACTCACACGCTGAGAACTATTAAACTTGGACTTGACTCGAAATCACTAGGATTCAGCAACGTTTATTTTTCGGTTTCTTCTGTATAAAACATTGCAGCCTAAGTCAGGAACGAGACAGAAAGACTATTTTTTTTAGTTAACATGATCGAACTTAGTTACCTCAATTAAGTACACTGTCTTATGTCGTGCCTTCGCACACCTTCACCTTTGAGCAGAGACGTACAGGGAGTATGAACCCTATATATTTTTCAGCGTTTAATATTTTCAAAGGTTCTTATTTAATATTAAAGTTATAATTAATTTTTTTTTCCACATAATTATATATTTACCAATCACGTTCATTTATTGATAATTTATAAAACGACAAAATTAATATATGATGACACTCGACGAATAGACAAAATTAGAACGAAAGATGTGGCGCCCTTAGCTTCTTTTTAATAAAAAAAGGTATATAAGAAGGAATGAAGATACAATTTTTTTAACACAAATTTTTTTATTTATATCATGTATAATATTGAATGTTTTATGCAACAAATTGGATATAGGTAAAGTAAAAAAACTATAGCACCACGATATTTATAACCATACGTATTGGAATCCAGAGCGCCTTCATAATTGTTTAACTATGGATTGTCCATTTTGTCAGATGATTTTCGAGACTCACGAGGCACGTAGTATGTATGTTCGTTTTTAACGAGATCTCTAGTGAGAAATGCTGGAGTTCTACTTCCGAGTAATTTCTTTTTTATGGCAACTACGTATTGATATAACTATTTATCCGTAATTAGGAGAGTTGTTATCTCTGTGACAAGATAGCCCCCTGCATGAATTAATCGAGATATGATTCTTCACCGTATTATCACAAACCGAAGTAAAGACGCTTAAATATAGAACAAATTTATAGCGACTTGCACATGAAATACAGGGTACCGATATTTACGGCTTTAGAAATCTTTGAGTATATAAAGACATGTCCATAAAATCTATTTTCCTTGCTTATCCAGTCAGTTCTAGAGAGTTTCAAATAGTTTACGAAATTTACTAGCGACTATGTCACTACTTATTTTTGATCATACTTTGCACCCTCGCACGTATAAAAACCGAGCAGAGTTTACGTTATGCATATAATGACCTGCGCTGATTATTATCCGAGTTATTTTGCCGACTTGAGTTTTCTATTGGTTCGCGCGAACTACAGCTCTGATATCTTTATCCTCTATCCCTAATGTTTGATAAGTTATTTTTGAAGAAAGTCTTGCAAACTCGAATCCGTCTGTCATCTATGTTGATATGCCCTGTCCGGTAATCTATTCGTCGTGTAAACTGAGCCCTGAGGTTTTACATTTATTAGGTAACATATCACTTTTATTATGATGCACTATTATCTCTGAGAGGAAAAATACTTTATGTACCTGATAGGGTTTATTCTGGAGCTTACTCTAATTGCCAAAAAATTATGCGTGAGAAAATGAGATTTTTTAATTTTTGCATTCACATTCCATCCTTTTATAATTTGTTGGATCCTAAGCATCTTTAAAGCTCTTTATTCTCATCGAGCAATCCGAGCGGCGGTATGTAGGTACGTACAGGACTCCTATCACCATCTCTCTACTATTGCGACAAAAAACTTAGCCGTCTCCATCCTCGACCGCGTCAAAGACTTGTCGCAGCCGCGCTGCTCACACACACCCACGCAATGATCGAATCAATCGGTACGCGCAACGACGTTACAGCATAACTCCTATATCTCAGTAAGTTCATTCCCCAAGTCATTCGCTAATTCCTTCGATACACCTTGGATGGCGTGTTACTTATGGATAGCAATGCCCGTCTCGTATTTGTACTAATAATTCATAAGCCACAACGTCCGTCTTTCCTTCATCTAAATTCGTATTTGGCGAGTTTCTGAGTTCCCTCCCCCTTCCCCTCTATCAGAAGTCTAACCCCTCCGTTGTGCGTTTCTAGCAAGTCTACTATACGAACACCACTCTCCTAACCCATCTAGCTGCTGTCGCAAAACTATCCATCCCATCTTTAAATATCGAGACACAAGTGTTACAGTATCCAAGTACTTAATATTACATTATACTGACTTTATCTAACCCTAATATAAAGCCATTAGCGAAAAACAGAAAGTATACTCCAATTCACGTCTAATTCTACATCCTAATCTAACGAACATCATATCCCCTCTACCATTGTCTCTAACTTCTCTAAGTTAGATTTTGACTGATAGCTGACCTATTATATTAAAAAATACTATTTAAAAAGCTGAATCCTATCCGATATATTAGCATACTCACAACTATCCTGCTAATTTCAAAAAAAACAATATCATAATTTAATTAACTTTTCCTGAGCATTTGGATAGAAAATCCTACTGAGACACAACTAACTCCTTTAATTTTTTAAATCCCTAAAATTTTTATTCTGCGCGAGAGCTATCACCAAGGAAACCACTTATCCTATTGACACTAAAGAATTCAAAATCAGCATTCCTTTTCTACTAGTCTTCACAATCAACACCGTCATTTATCCAAGAAAGAATCTCTAATGCTAGAGCTAACAGAGATTTAAATTCTGCAATAAGGTGAAGTATTTGACTTGAACGCAATAAAAATTTAAAACTTGTCTATCATTTGCATCTACACGATACTATGTCTCTTTGGCGGGTAATTACTATCTGCGTACGGAGTAACAAACGAAATATTTTTTTATATTTTAACCTTATAAAAACCTTATATTTCAATGGTTTCTAATTTTTTTTGTCGCCATCTCCGGGTGCCACGTAATAACTAGCTGATGATGTAAGCCTTAAAAAAAGTATAAAAGATCGATAGGGCCGTCTGTGGTATCAGTTATAAGAAGTCAAGTCTGACTCAGCTGACTGCCATATCTTCGACGTCAATAAACTATGACCTTCGTATTCAGAGGTTTTTCGATCATTTGTGAACGTTTAAAACACAAATGAAGCTAAGATGACACAACCTGGAAAATCTGGGTTTGACGATGAGTTACAGGTTTCGCTTAAACAGCGAATTTCTTACGCCGAAAGCTGGATGAAGAGGTACCTCGTTCCCCTCGTTCCTTCAAAAGAATCGAACAACACGAGAGTCTGCGCGTTCTACCTGATAAAATATATTTTACTTAATCTAACTTAAATGCCTTAGACATTTAGAACTTCAGTCCATACTACCGAGATCAAAAACACTCACTGCCGGCAGCGCCGAGCAATATTTTATTACCCTCTCGAGCTTCTATACTCGTTCTCTCCTCGCGTAGTCCAGATATATGGCATCGTCATTTTGTTCTTTTCCACACACCCTCCCAACTAGAAAAACTAATCTCACACATCGAGAAGCTTAGTTCTTCCTTATGATCATAGGAATAGTGATATACCGGTTAAAGCCTCCGGTTTTTGCTCACATCACGCATGATCTCCCGACAAAAGAGCAGTACACCTCATCGAATATCTAAACACCCATCTATATACACTTATGCAATTTTCCAGGTTGTTAATTGTCGAGCGTACAAAACACAAGAAAGTCCGTTAATCTGGGGGCTCGTAAACGCTATTAGAACGATGATTCGACGGAAAAAGTTTCTGGAGGTAGAATACAAAACTGTAAATGAATAAAAATGTGCGAAAATAGCTGCCTGTAGGTGAGCTGCTTCACCTCTAAGACAAATCCGCCCATCCATCCACCCCCAATAACACACAGTCACTCTTTCCGCGAAAACAGGAACTGTCTTGATTCTGAACATCTTGATCTGAGGTTTGGATCTTCTCGTTCAGAAACCGGTCACAAACCTCAAATGCCTGCGTGTTATCGAGCCATAGCGAACCATATTTGTACTGACAGTATATCAGACTATTCAGTAGCATTAAAGAAAAACAAATATGTACTAAGAAAAATTTATTGGATAAGGCAACTATCCGGCGACCACCAGTCTATATGTCACTTAGCGAAGAAGTAAAGCACCACATACAAAATCTCTGCGTTCGAGTGTTCACACTAACCTAGAACGACCGTCCTTAAACGTTAACAACCAACCTGCCCGCAAACACACATCACAATTCACCTCCTATCAAAATTATTCCTACAATCACACTCACTATTTTTCCACTTGCACTACAAGCGAACGACCGAAGATCGTTGCGGATTTCATATCTGGCAAATCCCTGTCAAGAAAACATACGAGCGACCGGAACACTTCGAATCGACACACAGACGAGCTGCGTGCGTGTGTAGATTAAAGTCACTTCCTCAGACCACGTCCCTAGATAAGATTAAAAACGAACAGATTCTTATTCTCTCACAAAGACGACGACTCCCATGAGGATGTTGATGCACGAGACGAAGTACCCCCACCCCTAGCCCGGCTCAAATAAGAGTAAATATTCTTCGTGATAGACAGGAACAGTTTAATGCACGCGGACAATCGTAAATGATTCTCACATAATCGTTGCAAACAAAGCCTTTAGTAGGCCCTCGATGCTCATAGTCTCGCGAGTAGTTCTACCTCTTTCGTCTTTTCACCTATACTTAGCTACGATAGGAAGAGACAGCGTGTATTTACACAGTCAGCACACTTTGTTCTCATTCACACACAATATCCATTGCAAAGTCTCATAGATCCCATTTGTTCATTATTTTCAAAACACAAACTTCGCTTCTCTCACTTGAAAACACTACGCAACCCCGAACTGCGCCGTACGTAAACTTCATATATGATCCAGACTCGAGAACCACACACTTTAGCATCCTTATTCCTTTATCGAGTGTAGCATGACTACTGACGCAAGCATTCGCTATGTATCCGACACCCAGTTTAAACATAGCGACAAATCCTCCGATGGACAGGATGAACGCTGGGCTTCCATGAGAATGGCTGCTACAGATTTCCCAATACAAACAGCGAGAGCCAACAATCTATGTAGCAACCGAGATACTGCGGTTCTTACACGTCGACCGTCAAGAAAACAACTCGGAAAGAATATCCAGTAATCTCAAGAGCGGAGAAGAAAAACAGAAAAGTATTGTGAATAAGCTTGAACCTACGCTTCGTAAAAGCAGAACGTAGTCGCAAACCGCGTAAGTAGTGGAACCTCGGAATAAATATATTATCTCGCATGAAAAGAAATTATTTCGTTCTCTGTCTGTAAAACATATAATAGTAATAATAATATATATATATATAGTATAATATATATATATATATATATATATTAGATTATTAGGGTGGTGGCCTGTATAATTATCTTAAAATTACCTCTATAATTATAATTAATCATTATACCCTATAATATATATAATATATATATACACCTACTATATATATTAATACATTATTAATTAAAGTTTTTATTAACGCAAATTATTACGTAAAAAAATTAATAAATATATAAGCCACAATTTCCAAGCAGTATTGTTTAACTATACACTATTAACTATAATTGCTTATCTAGAACAAAAAAAACTTTTTACTACTATACTACAGATCGTCTCCTCAACCGAATTGCCTAATCGTGCGTCGTTCAGCTTAAAAAACCCAAAGTAATATCCTCATCAATCGCAACTAGGTACTAACGCCTCCTAGCCAATTTTCAGACACGGTCTTATAGATGACTAAGACATCGAGGTCTAAAGTGCTTAGCCCTTCGTGAATGAGTCTAATGCTAAAGTACGATAGGTCTCAACAAGCTATATATAGTCAAAAAGTTCTAAGGTAATAAGTTCGTATAATGCGCCTACACTGCAAATATTTCTACCAAAATTTCTCAAGATAAAATAACTAAGGCGGAAAGAATTTTTTAAGTCCCAAATTTATTAGAGACAATAATGCACAACTCACACTATCGACTTATATCTCAGTTCCACGATAGCGTCACTATACAATGTATCTCATGATGGTGGATTCCTGAAGATACGTTTTAGCTTGGTTAACTGGTATTGGAAGGCTTTCAGCCGCTTTTTGCGGAATTCCCGGTAAGGCCGAACTATACATTCAACCATACCGTGACTGTTCGCACGGATACCGAAAAACGATCTACAAATCGATTCATATGAGTCACAAACATCACACCCTATTTTAAGGTAAAACTATCACTTCAACCACCCATGACTACGTGACGTCTCTACGGGAACTTGATTACTTAGTCCACACACAGTCTAATCACGTCTGTGGAAAAATCTCAAAACACCAACAGAGAAAACACTGAATTCCCAAATATTCTTAAGCTCTCGAACTGCGACTCTCGAGAAAATTTTTGCACTACGATCTTCTCTGCGAGCGAGCACTACTTAAAATTCACCAAGACAAAACACACGATATCGGTCCAGGAGCGGAGTGAACTTATGTCGAAGGCTAAGTGCAAAAACTCGTATATAAACTCACGATAGCTACAAGAATAACTAATAACTATTCGTGTGAATCATGCGTATATATATTTGTTTACTACAATAAAAGGTGGCAACTAAAAATATATTTTTTGATTCTTTTGGTTATTCTTCTTTTTTTTTCTCTGACAATCAGCATGGTAAGACGATATATAACTAACCTTTTTGGACTCCTAGCGTAAGAAACTTGTTTTAAAAATGGAAAAAATCAATAGTTTCCTTGTACCTATCGTAGTTTTCACAGAAAACCTAAAATAAAATAACCAAAAAAATCCAAAAACAAATTTCCATATTTTCAGAACAACTATCTTACGCTAATTCCACGAGTGTTATTAGTTTTCTTGTAGCTATTCGCGTAGTTTTGAGAAAAAAAAATAAAATAGCACAAAAAAAAAAAAAATAATTTTTGCAATTTTAATACAATTTTCTTTACGACGCAATTCCACTCTGATATGACATTATATCACGTATCTATTAATCATTCACAAAACGAGGATGAAAAAAAATCACAAACCTACTCGTAACAAAAATATCAAAATAAATTTTTCCATTTTTTTGAACCATATTTTTCTTACGGCGAGTGAATTTCCACAACGAATTTATTAAGCTTTTCCACTTGTCACTAATACGAGAGTATCATGTTTTTTAGACACACACCCCAACATAAACTAGCCCCAATACAAAATTCCCTAACAAAATCTTTTGCCACGACTTTGCTCTACTCCTCCTATCCCACTCCCCATCTCCCCTTAATTTCCTCTTCCCCCAACCCCTCCTGTCTTTTGCCTTTTTTTTATTTACTTCTTTCCAGAAAATCTTACTTTCCCGATTCAAAAAATTTTTTCCGGTCACTTTTCTCCACACACTCATACTTTTTGCTCTTCTCCTTCGTCGTTTTCCACCGTCGCCAGCTCTTTGGCTTCCACTCATCACCGCTTCCTATATATAGTATGATATATATATATAGTATATTATATAATATATATATATACTTTATATCTAATATATACTATATAACTTATATTATTATATTTTTCAAGTAATATATATATTATATAGTATCACTATATCTAGTAATATACGTAAATTAGATTACTATTATAATAATTTATAGTATAATGAATAAAAGCTTTGCCATACTTATATAATATAATATATATATATGATATCATAATTATATACAGTATATTTTATATATATAGGTATTATTATATTAAAACCTTATATTAATATATATATATATAATAATATATATTATATATTAATATCATATATACATATATATAATAGTTAGTATTATATATATATATATATATAAATATATATATATTGTAAAAATTTAATTCTTTTATTATTGATTATTTATTATTATTATTATTATTATTATTATTGATTATTTATTATTATTATTAATTATATAATTATTATTATTATATTATTAATATTAATATTAATATTTAATATTATTAATATTATTGATAATATTATTATTAATATATTAATTATTAATAATATTCATTATTAATAATATATTATAATAATATATTATTAAGTAATATTATTATTAATAATATATTAATAATATTGATTATTATAATATTATTAAATAATATATTATATATAATTATATATTAATAATATTATTATTAAATAATTTTAATTAATAGATTATTACTCAATTATTTCATTAATATTATTAATATAACGAGTTCCAGAACTATATTAATAATATATTATTTCATAATCTAATAATAATAAATATTAGTAATATTAATAATGTTATAATATAAACAAAAATAAAAACACGAAATAGCAATATTATACTCATATTAAAGAATAATATTAATAATATTAAATATTAAAAATTATTAACATAATATTAATATTAACAATATTTTTAATAACAAGAGTATATAATTTTATAATCTTAATTTAAATTAAAAATCGTATATAATAATAATATTAATAATAATCATTAATAATAATATATTATATATTATTATTAATTATTAATATAAGTATATAAATTAAGATATTAATATTAATATTATAATGTGAATGATTAATATTTTACTGAATTTTCAAAATCTGCTATCTCCCTAACTAAAATAAATTAATAAAAAAATTTTAAATTCGTAAATAAATATTTTAATTTTAATAAAATATAAAAAAAATATTAAATAAAAAATATGAATAATAATATTAAATTTTAATATAAGCATACTATTTGCGTTAAGGGAAGTTTTGATTTTCATATGAAATAATGGTAGTAATTTGCGAAATTAAATATTAATGATAATATTAATTATTAATATTAATATTAATATTAATATTAATATATAATATTAAATATTAATAATATTAATATATTAATATATTAAAATATAAATTAATGTATAATACATAATAATATATTAATAATATTAATAATATTAATAAGTATTAATAATATTAATAAATATTAATAATATCAATAATATTAATATTAAGTAAATAGAATAATATAATAATATTAATAAATATTTAATAATATTAATAATATTAATAATATTAATAATATTAATAATATTAATATTCATATTCATATTCATATTCATATTCATATTCATATTCATATTCATATTCATATTCATATTCATATTAATATTAATATTAATATTATATTAATATTAATATTAATAGTTAATCATTAATTATAATATTAATATTAAATATTAATTTAATATTAATATTAATTATTATATTAGATATTTATTATTATTATTATTATCTATTATTTATATTTTTATATATTATATTATTTATTATTATTATTATTATTATGTATGTATTATTATTATTACTCACGTCTTTGTGCGCTGCAAAACGATGCCGCTAGAAAGAAAATTCCTGATAGAAAACGAGCCAATTTGAAATACATTTTGGTAAGAAGATTCTGTAATATATGTATATTATATAATTATATATATATACTAATATAGTTATATATATACATATATATCCTTATATATAAATATAATAGATATATATATATGAATATAATAAGAGATTAAATAGCTATATATATATTAATATATATTATTATTTATATATATATCCTTCATTATATATATATCTTACGTTTCTTTTCTTATCTATTCTATTATTATTAATTATTATTATTAATATCTAATATATATATAATATTAATTTAATAATTATAATAATATAAATATACTATATTTTAATATATTAGAGACAATATAAATATATATACATATTTACTAATACATATATATATATTCATTATTATAAAATAATACTATAAAATATATTAAATATATAATATTATTATAAAATATATTATAAAAATATATTATAATTATTTATATATTAATTATATATAGTATATTATTGATATTAATAATTATATATATATTTTATAATATTACATTATATAATATATATACTATATATATATATATTAATAAGTATTATATATAATATAGTAGTATATACTTTTTGATATATTAATATTATATTATATTATATATATGAATATTTAATACTCTGCATAAAAATTTGATTTCAACTTAATATATATATATATGTATATACTGTGAGACATATATTGGCGAACATTTATATAGATTCCGTCCACAGCATACTAGTAATACAGTCTTAACTATGAATTCAGAACGATATTAAGTACTAATATATATAGATATAAGTCATATGGAGTGAATTATACTTTCAAGTTACTATATTAAGTATTATATATACGAGAGAGAGTAGAACGTGAGTAGGAGGAGGCTAACTATTTTGTAGAATTAATATATTAATAATATAATATATATTATTATATATAATATATTATGAATATATATATATATTATATAATATTAATATATATGTAATATAGTTAATAATATATGACAGAATTATCACTAACCTTAAATAATAGTTATTATCATAAATTGGCTCGTAGTTTGACTAATACATATCTTGATCTAGCGCGAACCTGTTGACGTCTCAGAGTCCCATAATTCTAGCCACATGTAGTCGCGTGGGAAATAGTTCAGAGAGTTCCAATCTCCTGTCATGTACAGGACGTCTATCAAAATAGACTATTTAGAGTATAATATATATAATTATATAAATAAATATAATAATATAATATTATAAATAAAAATTAATATAATTAAATATATATATAAAAAATATTATATATATATATATATAATATTATCAATATATAATTATATAAATATGTAAATATTAAATTATAAATATAAATATAATTATATATATAATTTAATATATATATAATATATTATATATAATATATGTATAATATATATAATTATCTATTTACTTTATATATATTTAAGGGCAGGCTTCGATATGCCAGATTAATAATTTTAAATCGGGTTAGAGTCAGTCGAACTTATTTTCGACAAGGTCTTACATCTTCAGATTTATAGAAGTTTTTTAAATATTTATATAAATTAGAAATATTCAGGGGATCGGCTCGATGGCTCATGGTTTATGCATAGGTTTGCGCTATAAAATAACCCTATCTCATTAATTAATTATAATGACAAAATCATGAATGACGCGAGTAAATAAGCTATATGAATGCAGAACAAATTTTATATAATTTTTTAATGTCTAATAAATTTTGGGGGGGGGTATTAGATATGTAAAAGAATAATTAAATTGTATCTTATCATAGAGATAAACTCCAATGATTGTATATTTAATGAAAAAAAAAACGGTAGAGATCAAGTTTTAGTTAGTCCAAATGTCAAATTCACCTACTTTGATATGTTGCAAATTGACATATCATTTAATCTAAACACATGCCACTATTCATTTTTGAGAAGGAAAATAATGTTTGATGTGAATTTAATATATGAACCGCGTGGAAGCTTGTATACCTAGACAACTTGACTGTTGTCGATACTTCTAAAGAACAAACATATCGTCTAAGGTTTGTTTCAATAAACGGAAAAATTTCAATATTTATTGATATACGAAACAATTCGGAAATGCAGACTTCTCATGTTATTCCATAATTATTTAACGATCTTCGGCGGCGAACGATATACTGAATTATGTAATGTTGTGTTTAGTGAAAAAATTTTGTCAAAAAAATTCACGAGTGCTTTTTTATTAAGTATTATTATAATAATAATATCATCTTCTCTATCTCTCATTCTTCTACTTATTCTATCTTACTCATATCTCACTTCTCATTCTGTCTACATATATATTTAACTCTTCATCGTTCTTACTTTCTACATCATTCTATCTTCTTAACTCTCATTCTCACTCCTTACTCTACTATATTATATATTTATTATATTATTTAATATATATTAATATTATTATATATTAATTATATTATATTATTAATATTATATATATATTAATATTTGACATTAAAAGGAAATCAAATAATTTATTTAATAATTATATTATATATATTAATATTAATATAATTTTATATTAATAATGATATTATATAATTAATATTAAAAATGAATAAAATAATTATTATATAATTATCATATATTAAAATATAGAAAATTTAATATAATTATTAGTTATTAATATTAGTATATTAAATTTTCTTAATTATTATTAATTAATATTATAATTAATACTTATTAATAATTATTATTATTTAAATAATTTATATATTAATATATTATTAATATATATAGTTAATTAAAATATATTAATAATATCTTATAATAATATTATATTATAATTAATTATACTGATATATGATAATATAATATTTAAATTTATATATATATATTAATTAATATTAATTATATTATATTATTTATTATTTATAAATATATTATTAATTAAAAATATAAAATATATTCTTTGTTAGAAAAATATACTAATTATAATTAGTGATATTGTTACATATGTATTAAATATTAATAAACATAGTTTTCTTTAGAAGGAAAAAATCTTAAATCTTAGGTACCTATATATATTATTATATTATTATTATTATATTATATATATTTATTAAAATAGATCAACTAGGGAGTTGATTATTATTTCAGCTATATATTAATATTATTATTAAATAAAGTATTTTATTAATATTATTAACTTAAATATAATATTTATATTTTAATTAATATTAATATTATTATAAATTTACGAAAGAAATATTAAGCACATAAGGAAATTAAAATATTTGAAACTATAGACTATTTTAAATATAAATTAATTGCAAGTAATTAATGTTATAGTATTATTATAATAATAATATTAATTAATAATGATATCATTTATGAATACCAAAAACCTTTATAATAATTTAATATTAATATATTTATTATATAAAATAATATTATTAATTATTAATTAAATTAATATATAATTAAAATATAAATTATTATTAATATATAATATTAATATGAATAAATAAATATTATAATTTAAATTAAATATAAATTAATTTATAATCATATTAATAGTTAATTAAATTAATTTGAAGACACATTATTTATAATAATAAAATATATAATAAATAAATAATATTATATAAATAATAAAATAAAATGTTTTTAAAATGAGGATAAATAATATATATATATAAATATATAAAATGAAAAGAATTTAAATTTTTACTAAGTAAAATTAATTATAGTAATAGTATTAATTTAGTACATAATTTATATATATATATATTATATATATATATAATAATTTATTATATAATCATAATTAAAATATATTAATTCTATATAAATATGTAACATATATTATATTATATCATATTAATATATATTATACTATAATATTAATATATCGAATATATAATATTAATATATATATATATATTATATATAATGCTTATATGAAAATATAAAATATTATAATCCATATTGAAAGATAATTATATTGTAATGTATTTTAATTTATATAATTAATATAAAGTGTCTACAGCTATCAATAATTACTATTATAAATATATTATTATAATTATAACCTATAATAGTATATATATATAATGAATATATATATTAATTAAGTTAATATTATATATATATATATATAATAATTAATATTAACGAAGAGTGTAGATGGAGACATAAGAAGGAGCGGCTGGAAACATCGAAACGAAGAGTAAGAAGCTAAAAGATGATAGTTATGGTGAGTTAGAAATGAATATGATTCAGAGAATACTAATATTTATATTAGATAATTCAGGGATAACGATAGTTATAAGACCTGAACGTGTTATGTATGATATACTACGATAGTAGTGAATATATATAATAACGTATGAGGAATTATGTATATATAATATAATATAAAATATAAATAAAAGTAGAAAAAGAAGAGGGTTTGAGGGAGAAGGTTAAGGAGGAGTATGGGGGAAGTGGATATGAGAGTGAAGAGGATATATAAGGGGTAGTAAAGTAAGTAGTGTATAAGAGAGGTGAAGTACTTAATTTGTATATAGGTTATAGTGGAATTATTGAATTATGTAACATATATTAATGGCACTCAGTTGTCGATTAGTTCGCGCCTCCAGGTAGAAGTGTGGAGAGCGCAGGAGGTTAAGAATCTACTTAATCGAATGAGAGTTGAGTTTGAAGGAGATATCGATTGTGGGATTTAGTCCTGTTTTAGTGCATGATGATTTTTTTTGAGCGAGTGCAAGAGAGAGATAAAATTAAAATATTCAAGTGAGAATTATATCGTAATGAGTAGCATCATTTGAGCATTATAGTAAGTAGACATTATAGAGGTGAGGTATAGTGTTAAAATAGATTTTAACTATACATAAGAAAAGGTTAGCCTATGAGTTTAATTAGTTAGCAAAGATTTGTAAACTATTGATACGGATAAGATAAGATTTTTTTTAGAAAAATGATGAAGTCTTTATAACAAAGGTTTATATTGACTAGAGCATTTTCACTTCAGATCTGTTAAAAAATATTGTCGATATTCAATACAATCGAAATAGTAATATCTATTAATTATATGGTGGAGGTAGGAAAAAGGCGTGAGAGTCGACGAGGAGCCTAATATATATATAGGATGGGAGGAATATGTATTGTTTTTTGGTTATATCACCCCTCCTATAATCTATAGGTGAAGGTGATAAGGACTGTAATATGTATATATAGGCTTATATAGAATTCTAAATATGTATAGTAAATTTTAGTGTAGGTCAGTAGATATAGATGTATATTAGGGATCCCTTGTGAGATAGAGTGGCGGTTTACCGGAGGGAGAATTAGGGTAGGAGCATACAATAGTGAATAGATTATTTAGTAGGAAGGGAAAGTAAAAGTGATGATGTGTATTAGAGATATCAGTGAGTTTTAGTTCAACTTAATATAAGTAAATATGTGGATAAGAGAAACGTTATATACGAGTTGCAGCCAGCGGGCGCAGAGAGTGTTATCGAGTATGAGTATGTTTTTATAAGAGATTATAGTAGAAAATAGTCATAAATGATTAAGATAGATTAGAGAGGTGAGTATGAGATAAATTTTAGAGTGAGGTATAGTTGATTATAGGAAGGAATATGGAGTAGTAGAGTGAGTGGTATGAATAAATTTATATAGATAGTTAATAATAAGGTATAATTATAAGTGATAGTACTACTTTATATTATTAAGGATAATAATATTATAGTATATAGGTAATTGTTGATGTGGGGAAGGCGTTTACATTGAGACTTACAAGTAGCTACAGGAAATGATGAATGACATGTTTTGTATGGGAGAACATCTGGTAAAATAATTTAGTTTGAGCATAAAAGTTAAAGAAAAATAAAATTATTGTGGTTCGGAAGTTGTGGATGAGATGCAAGTTATATTTCAAATTTAGTATGACATTTTTATGAGCGTAGTACGGGCTGTTAAAGATAAATAGATCTTTTCTACTTAAACTGTTGCGTTTGTCGTTTTTTTAACTATAAGTAAATATACCCCAAGGATAATAATTCTCGCGCACGATGGCAGTGAGTTAACGGGTGCGCTATCGCATGTGCTCGTGGGATACTATCGTTGAGGACATCATTCCAACGCACCCTGACCGGGGGATGGGTCTCCGGACCCCGCCTCGTTTTGGAGTTTGGTGTGCGGCGGGCGCGGGCCCGCCCCAGGCGGAGTTATGGAAAAAACGTTCCCCCCGTGTGAATTCGCGCCGGTCGATAGAGCCCCGCTAACATTGCCGGTGTAATACCTTAATACAGATATAGTATCACATGATTTATACTATAGTTATTAATTGCCTAGTAGATAACATATATTTACCTGTATACTCACCTTATGTAGTATAACTAAAAAGTGACCGTATATGGTATATAGGGTTGAGGTTTTGGTGCAGTAGGAATAGTTTTAGATAGAAGTAATGTTAGGTAATCCATAAGGTAGTAGCTTATATATAAATATATATTTAATTATATCATAGTTATAATGATAAAGTAAAAGTAATGTTTAAGATGTTATATATACTGGTAGTGAGGTATTAAGGAGAGAGGAGGGGGGGTCAGAAGGTTAGAAGTAGGGGGTGTAGTATTGGAAAAATATATTATATAGATATATTTATATAGTAGATGATATATTAGATAGTACCTATTTAGTGAGTTATGATCGCAGGCTCCGCCCCCAGAAACAAAATAGCGATTTTTGATGTTTAAATTTGTTTTATTTTGTTTTTTGTATTTACACGTGTTTCCTAGCTAAAATTTTACAAGGATGTCCAAAATGTAAATTTTTATGTTTGGAACCTTGGTGAAGTTGAGATAATGAGATTCGATAGGCTCTTCTAGAGGCTGGCCATATATATAGGGCCTACAGCCGAGTTAGTAAATATAGGTATAATAATATTAGAACGAGGTAATATGATACTATTATATATATAATTTATATATATATTATATATATATATATGTCAATATACATATATAGTTATATATAGTATATATACTATATATATATTATAGTTCAGATTATGAAGAGATTAGAGGCTAAGGTGAGGGGGAATTTGATCGCTAAGAAAGTTATAAAGATATATATATATAATATTATATATTGTATAATTATTATATAGTATAATTATATATAATACGTTACTACTATTAAAGCTTGTAGAGCTGTACCTGTTATTTAATTTTCGATAAAGTTTTCAGTTTCTCAACCCTCATTTTGTTGATTAATTTTGAATTTTATTTTCTACGCTATTCATTGTTGTTAAAAGAGATGGCTTGTTAAAATGCATGCATTGCGAGCCACAATATCGTAATTAAATCAAATGGTATTGAATCTATATTTCAGGGTACAAATTGTTTTAAATGTACATTTGGCACATTGAAATAAAGACGCGGGAGCTTCCTAGGCGGTTCGAGTCGTTTTAAGAGAGGATTGGAATAGGGTAGGAGCGGAAGACGTCTGTCTTGGTGTATACGCTGCCTATATTTTAGCATAGAGAGAGGAATATTGGGGTGTAGAGGCGATTCGATAATATCGACCAAAGCGAGTGTGAGAAGGAAAAAGAAAATTGCAGAGAAGAGGAGCAAGTCGGCGGCTGCACAATGTGAAACGTACCCCAGTTATGAGTAGTACATAGTATAGAGGTAATATATAAAGAGGTAGTTGAGTAGTTATATGTGATAGTATTATAGGCGTAGTTTATTGACAGGAGGGTGCGCGTAGGAGGTATATAGCGGGCTAAGGCGGGTGATACACTATGACTGAATAGTGTGACTGATGCTACGGCGTAGCCTGTAAGAATAGAGATATGAGCTGAAGGGATACATGGAAGGGTAAGGGTATGTATGATATTGGTCAGTAGAGTATATATAGTAAGTTAGTATAGGGTGGAGGAGCGTTGAGGTAGTTATAGTATATAATAGATAGATATAGTGTACTAGTAAAGGTAAATATAATATATATGTATAATATGTAAAGAGATGAATAAGTATATTTTTAGATTATAGTGTGTAAAGTAATGATATATATGATACATTGTGTGTGGTGAATGTCAGATGAAACACCTATAATTGTAACGAAGAGCCGCCCCTGGTATATAATTAACTATATATATCTATAACTAAACCTAGTATTATATATATAGTACCTAGTCATTCTATAAAGTAATATAACTCAAGTAGGAAATAAAATATATGTAAGTATAAAATATAAGCTATATATATATAAATGATATTAATATTAAAATATATATAAAATTATATATATAATATATATAGTATATGATTATTAATATTAATTATATTAATATATATATATATTATAATTATAATATATAAATAATATAATTATATATATTAATTATATATATATATATAAATATATATATATTATTATATTAATATTATAGTATATAATATATATATATATATATATGTATATATATATATATTAATAATATATAATATATATTTTATTATATAGTAATATTATTATATTATTATATATATATATATAATATATATGTAATATATAATATATAAATATTATAAATATATACTATATATATAAATATATATAATATATTAATATAATATAATTATATATATATATAATAAATATATATATATATTATAGTATTAATATAATTAAATATAATATATATCCATTAAATTATATTTAAGTTCTAAAATAAATATATTAACTAAATTATAATTAAAAGTATGGTAATTTTACTTAATTCTGCTTTTGACGAGGTCGTAATCAATAAATATTTCGAATACTGACCCTCATAGTGCTCAGGGAATCGAAAGATGAATTTGAGAGGAAAAGTATAAGCACAGATCCGATATTCGGATCCTTTTCCAACACTATGACTATATAATGCGTATCTTCAAACGCTTAATGCTCGATTAAAGGTCAAGTTTTTATAACACTGTCGCGGGTGAGAACAGGCAAATACTGCCAAGATCACTTCTAAGGCAGAGAATTAGACATAATGCCTATATAGGGAACACCTCCTCTTGAGTGCACACTTAATGCAGAGCAACAGCGGCAATCGCAGTTGTTTTTGGGTTGCTTCGACCAGATAATAGGCGTTACACAAGGAGAGTTTATACGACGGAGCACTGGTCCAGAATAGCACCATCATATTAACCTTATTTAGTGTAGTCCTCTCGTGAGTGGTCTGGAAGGTCGTTCTCATAATTTTAAAAGAGAAGTGATGTTCCACATTCTTATAAATCATAAAGTGATATTTTTATCAGTGAAGGTTACATTTGCAACAGTTCTGAGGATTAACATATATTATCTAGAATGATATATGGAGATAGTGTTGTCCATATGTCGACGAAGAAAAAGCGATATCAGTTCAAACTATATAAATCTACATGATACAATATCAATACGTGATATATAAGAGAGCGAGATCCAGTAAAATATCAAACTAAATCGTGATCTTGTGTATATGTTTTGGAGAATCACGAGAATTCTCATGAGATATTAAATCTGTCGTATACAGTCTCTGAGATAGTTCTTAGAAATGTATTATCTACATCATAAGCTTGTACTGTCATTGAGCAGTTTATTTGAGACCTGTGAATATTGGTTTAAACTCATGTAGTCTAGCAATTTCGAGTTCTATCTTTTTCGGATGAGATTGAATAGTGTCTTTCCGCTATAGTTTATTGCACGGAACAATGTCCAAGATGGACACTAGAATAGTCTACAGTGATCATAAATGTGTGTGCAGACCTATTTTGGATCACAGACGAGATTCTCTTGAGAACAACGGAGCAGACTTATTGAGAGAGCACTTATGGAACTATTATTAAGAGGTCAAGCCGTATATTATTAAATTGGACCTTTTGAGCGTCGTATACGCATGAGTCATACGCACTTCAACGAAAATACTCTCATATCGTTCCATTCCTTTTATTGAGTATCCAGGAGCAATTTTAGCCAACCTAATATTTTTTAGGAGAGTAACCTCTACATTGATCTATACCTCTAATCTTTAAGACTCATCCACTATATATATAAAATGAGTCTCTTTTTTATCATATTTGCGGAAGGAGTTAATACATTAGCTCCTGATTTTAGAACCCATGTTGTTGCGCAACACACGCAGGTTTGATAACACGAGAAATAAAGAAAGCGCATATTCATTTACAAACAAGATTGTATAGTAAACGTATCTCATACCTAATAGATTTTATCGAACCAACTATTAGAGGTATCTTCCATAAGGTATATAATGTTAGGACCCACGCTAATTTTATGGCCTCCCTTTTAGGAGGAGGTCATTAGCAATATTTTTGAATATGTCTTTGTCAATAAATGAGGTCTAGGATGTCAAATAGGAACGCAAACCTATGTCTTCCATGGTCATATATTTTTGCCCACGCTAATTTATTATTAGGTTGCCACTATAGTGTCCCGCTCCGTAACTCACATATTTTTCGTTCTAACTTGAACGATATGTATTCGAATCTATCTCACTATACTATGCAGATCACTATACTACTATACAACTAACATCACACGACAAACACGATAACAATTTAAAATCTATTGTACAACTATCACTAGATAATCCTTCAATTGAAGTAGAGGTATAAGCCAAAAGCAAGGCCACACTTGAGTCCCACTCCGTATTGAACAGCACACCCCCGCACCCGTGACGAGCGACTCTATGACACACATTGCACCCCTATGACCAGCTGCTCAATTACACGTGTCATACAATAGAACACTTACATTCTCACATACAATTCATATATATACATCAACTACATACACACACTCGCACACAGATTTACACTCATTTTTGATCACAACAATATAATATAAATAACTATTATGACAACTCACACAACTAAGATATAAATAACACTATTGGAACCGCTTACCGCTTGTTATAACATAATTATAATACACATAAGTTTTGAGAGTAATACATCAATCACAGAAATAATAATACAGAATAAATAACATCATTAATACACAATAACAGAAATTTAAACTTAATGACATCTAATTTCTT
>JABUQX010105571.1:0-7500 GCA_015478945.1 Trachelipus rathkii
CTTATTCTCATAATTCAGTTAACCAACTTATTAAAGTATTTTTTGAGAGTGGTAAAAGCAAGCCACTTCAATATATATATATATATATATATATATATATATATATACACACACCTCAAACACCTAGGGAACACCGCACTAACCCATCTAGCACATATATACAATAGCTCCATCAATTTAAATTCTATCCCCTCCATCTGGAAAAGAGCAATTATCATACCAAACTTGAAACCTGGAAAAGACCCCTCAAACCCCTCCTCCTACCTTCCAATCTCACTACTCTCCACACTATGGAAACTCATTTTGAACAAAATAACACCATACATCCCCAAACAAAAGTTTCAACACGGCTTCCAACAAAACCACTCAACCACAACAGCCCTCATAAACATCTTTCAACCAATAATAAACGGCTTAAATCTTAAACCCCACACACAAAACAATACTTATAGCAATAGAAATCAACAAAGTTTTTGACAGTTTTCAAACACAACTTAATCCATAAAATAATAAAATCAAGCATCCCCACTAATTTAAAGAAATGGATATCTAACCAATTCTTGAACACACTTGACCTATGTTTCACCACTAGTCCTTTTCTCTTTAAATACACCACTTTCGCTCCTATCGGTAAATCTGACCACAACCTTATATCTCTTAATTTTAATACTTTCTCTCGAACAGCTCCATCCTGCCCCACGCGTTTTTTCTGGCACTTTGATCGGGCCGATTGGGGGGGCCTTGCGTTGCTTCTACGCTAACTATAATTGGAATGACTGCTTTGTCTCTGGTGACGCTTCGACTTCTGCCGATAAGGTGGGAGCTGTAAACGTTGATGGGATGAGCAGGTTCATTCCTTCTTCGACTAAATCTTTCTCTCCTCATAATCCATGGTTCGATCGTGCTTGTTCTCTGGCCATTCAGGCTAGAGACAGTGTGTATCGGGGGTGGAAAAATTCTCGTTCTCCTATCACTCTCGCTAATTTTCATTCAGCTAGAAATCGTTGCAGGGATGCTGCTGAGCAGGCAAAGCGGAGAAACTTTCTGTCAAACAGAAAGTGCGCTAACCTCCCTTGGTTCTCCTACTGACAAATCTTTCTGGCCTCTTGCCAAAAACATCTCCTAACAACTTCTGTAAATCTGTCTTTCCTCTTCTTATTTATTCCTTTCCTGATGGTACTGTTGCTAATTCTCCAACTAAGAAGGCCAATCCTGCTAGGCCTCTATTTTTCCTCTAACTCAACCTGGACGATTCTGGCACCTCATCCTCCTCCTTCTCCTATCAGGTGTCCCTTTGCTTTGCCTGTGATTACATTTGATCGGGTGCATGGGCTCCTGAAATCTATGAACGTTAGGAAGGCGGGTGGCCCGGATGGCATTCCTCCCCGAGTTTTGGGGGAGTGCTTACGTGCTATCCCCGCCCCTCCCGATCTATTATACTCTCTATGTCTTAATATTACTTTACCTCAGTTTTGGAAGCGCACATATGTCCAATCTATTTCGAAAGAAAGGAAGCTATTCTGATCCTTATAATTATCACCCTATAAATCTTACTTGTATTCTAAGATCTTTGAAACCCTACTCCACGACCAACTTCTTAGACCATCTGGAATCATTCACTTCTTTCCGATCGCCAGTACGGCTTTCGACGCTCGAGAGGTCTACTGGCGATATACTTTCCTATCTCACAAATTTAAAGTCACCGCCTTTATGTACTCTTGGAGACTTGCGTGGTAAGGTAAATGTCTAAGATATTTGACGGGTATGGCATGCTTCACTACTTTCAAACTCTCTTGCTTTGGGTTTCCTACATCTCTTTGCTTACTTATATGTCTAAATTTTCATTTAAAATCGCTCAATATCGGCTGTTGTTGATGGGGCGACTTCTTCTTCCTTTTCTGTCAATAGTGGTGTTCCTCAGGGTTCTGTCTTATCTCCTACTTTATTCCTACTTTTCATTAATAATCTTCTCACCTGCACATCTAACTCTATCTACTCATATGCCGATGACTCGACCCTTCATTCTTCAACTCATTTCAATTCAGCACTCCTTCTTTTAATTCTAGAATTGCTCCGTCTTAATCTTTCCGATTCTATTCTCGCTGATCTGGATAGAATTTCCAGATTGGGGGTCGTCTGAACCTTATGAAATTCAATTATTTAAAAACCCAACTTCTACAAATCTCCCTCTCTGAGACACCTTCAAACTTTCCTATCTCTTTCGACGGTTCTCTCGTCTCTCCTGTTGACAATATAAACATCCTTGGCCTTAACATACAAAAAAATGTCTTGAAAACCTCACATCACAACTTTTGAAATGGCCTCAAAAGAAGCTGGGAGTTCTGTTTAGACTGCGAGACTTTTTTTCCTCTTCACAGTTACTCCAGTTATACAAGGGCCTCATCCGCCCTTGTATGGAGTACTGCTCTCATATCTGGGGGGGCTCAGGTTTCACCCGGCTTTTGGATAGGGTCGAGTCAAAGGCAAAAAGATATAAACTGTCCTGTACTTTCTAGTCCACTTGACCTTCTATCTTTGCGGCGCGATGTTGGTGCTTTATCTCTTTTCTATAGGTGCCGTAGCGGCAAGTGCTCGAGGGAACTTTCCACTCGCGTCTACCACCACCTTTAAGACGCCCTCGTAGCACAAGGGGTGCTGTGTGTGCGGGCACATGAGTTTTTGTGTTGATATCAGCAACTCCAGACTGGTCTAGTTCGATGCGGTGCCTCCTTCTTTCCTGCCTGCCACCTCTGTTCTGTGGAATTCTCTTCCATCTTCTGTGTTTCCTACTCAATTTAATCTCCCTCACTTTAAAGCCCGCGTCTGTGCTCATCTGCGTAATTTGTGTTAGTTGAATTTTTGTTGTTTTTAACACCCCCTCCTTGAATAGGGCTTTGCCCGTGAGCGGTGGTGATAACCGTAAAAAAAAAAAAAAAAAAACTTCCTATCAGGGAGAACAGCTCAAATACAGACAAACAACAAAAAATCCCGTACAATAAACATAAAAAACGGGTAAACTCAAGGAGCAATCCTATCACCCACCCTTTTCAACTTATTCAAAGCCGTTCTTCCACAACCACAAATATACCACACAAACATAACAACCTACGCAGATGACGTCACCATTGCCACTACACACCAGAATCTAAACACAGCTATAATAAATCAGACCCAACAATGCATCAACTAAATTCAAACATGGCTAACCGACAATAGAATGCTCGCCTCACCAAATAAATAATCTATTACTCTAATCACCACAGACCGACAACTCGGCACAACTCACCCCCAAATCTTCATAAACAACACAGCTATACCACTTAACAAAACTCCTAAAATCCTGGGCGTAACACTTGACACGCATCTGACTTTCACATAACACATAGATAATATAATATCAGCAAGCAGGAAAATAAACATACTAAGAACCTTAGCCGGCCCTGTAAATAATAGCATACAGATATTTACCATCACATACAAACAGTTCATCCGTCCAACATTAAATTACGCCTCACTAACATGGCACCCATTACTAACCAAGAAAAATATAAGAAAACTAAAAATAACCCAAAACAAGGCACTTAGAATTATAACAGGATGCACATCTACAATACAACAACAACAGTCTACAATACTACCCATAGACAAACACTTAGAAATGATAGGAACTCAATTCTTCGCCAAAACACAAACACCTCAGCACCCATGTCATACACATCCTCTCTAACCCTATCTATCACAGGCTTAAACAACCTCCATCCTCTCCAGCATTATTCTACAAACAAATTCTGAATAACATCCCACCACCACAAAACAATAACTCACACCAAACATACCCTCACACTCCTAACCGAAAACTATTAAAGGAACATACCTCCAAACAATATACTAAATGAGCAAAAACTGGAAATAGCATCTGTATTTAACTCTCTCCCAAAACCATTCATTCATCCTTAGTCAAGACTAAAGATGCGGCCACCCCCAAATTTGCAACACTATAAATATAGATTCAACCTTAATCAAACCACTTCGAATATCTGTACAAATTGCAACCGGGTCCCGGAAACTGTGTCACATTTCTTACTAGACTGTCACTCTAACATTCAACCCAGAGTGATCTGGGAAATTTCTGCCCTGGACGATCTGTGGAGGAGACCGGCAGCGGCGGCGGGGTATCTGGAAGCAGTGTGGCCACTCAGAGACACAGGGTGGTCAGTGGGCGAGAAAGGTATAAGGCATATATATATATATATATATATATATATAACACTATATCTTACTCTCATATAATATATATATATATATATATATATATCACTCACCCTTTATACTGCTACCATATATATATATATATATACATTATTATTATTATTATTATTATTATTATTATTATTATTATTATTATTATTATTATTATTATTATTATTATTATTATTATTTTAGGTATTATTTATTGCAATCACATTAATGTAAATCGTAAATGATTAAGATTATCCTATAATAATAGGCATACTTCCCCTCTAATATATATATATATATATATATATATAACTATATATACTATATATATATATATATATATATATATAACTATATATATATATATATATATATATATATATATACTGCTATATATATATATATATATATATATATATACTCTATAAAGAGTTGAATAGAGAAAGGATGAGAAATATGCAGAGTCTGTTGTGGCCAGGCCTTATCAATGGAGAGGGAGGTATCGCTGAAGAGTTCAGCAGAACAGCGTATATTGTAATGGCGATAGGATAAAGTAACTGACCCAACAATTCGATGGCTAGAAAGAGAATGGAGAGAGAGAGAGAGAGAGAGAGAGAGAGAGAGAGAGAGAGAGACCAGAAGGGTTGATAAGACAAAGATAAGAAAATAAACATGAAGGATATTAAGGACAGACGGAGGTTTGAATTGTGTAGTTTCGAAGGAGACGTTATAGTTGTGTGGAAGATTATTTCGAGTAGAAAGATGAAGGAGATGAGTTTTTGTGTCATTGGAAAAAACCATGTTCTCAACGCCCCAATTTGAAATTGGTGAAAGATCAGAGGTTCATTGCTCCAAGGATGCCCTTCTAGGACAAGCTCATTACTGTTGGTGGGACGTCTTTCAAAATGAAAAGAGTAATGAAGGGTGGAGCCATCAACATAGGAGTAGATAGATGAAGATGTAATAGAGAGAGAGAGAGAGGGTTATTAATGAAAAGTAGAAAGAGAGTTGGGGATAGAACTGAACCCTGAGGAACACCACCATTTATAGATTTAAAGGATGAGCGATGGCCGTCTACAACAAATAATAATTGACGAAAAATAGATAATAAAAGTGAAATCATAATTAAACCTATAATCTACTCACTCATGATTACAGATTACAAAAGATTTGAGGTTTATGAAGAACATTCAATATCTTGATTCATCTCAAGCTTCTTTTAAGCTTCAACATACTTTAAAAATTTCTCTAATTCGTAGCAATCCATAATAACTTTCCACCAACATTGTTTCACACAATCTTGCTAGCTTTGTCCATTTTGTTTCTTGGAAAATCTTTCCTATTTTTCCTATTAAAATAGGTCTTCGCCTTGGTTACCTAAAATATGGCCCAGTTGTTTTTACTGGGCCAATAAAGTTTTTAATATGTTGTATTACATATGAATGTGAACAGCAATGAACAAACATACAATAACGCTGTATATTATCGACAAAATTGGGGATAGAACTGAACCCTGAGGAACACCACCATTTATAGATTACAATCATTTCTACGCCACTGCTGCACTATCATATCCTTGCCCAAATAGCTTTTTTCAACTCTCGTAGTGTTGCCTCTGCTAGAGATCCTTAAGGAATCTTCAAGAATCATAAATGTTTTCCTAATTTCTATCAATATTCAATAATTCAATACTATTCAATAATTTCTATCAATATATTTCTATCATTATCAATGTTTTCCTAATTTCTATCAATACTCACTCTTCAATTGCTTTTATTATTTTTGGTATTCTAAATTAAAATTAAAAATATCAAATCATCAAATTATTTTTTTACAGTGTAAATAATTTCGGGGATGGGACTTCAGACCCCCTCACCCCCCTGGTTACGGCCCTATATATATATATATATATATATATATATATATATATATATATATATATATATATATATATATATATATATATAATATATATATATATAACCCCATTATATATATATATATATATATATATATATATATATATATATATATATATATATATATATATATATATATATATATATACCTATATACTATATATATATATATATATATATATATATATATACTGCCTGCTCAGATTTTTAAGAACGTAATTACAAATGACTTATGAATAGAGGGGAGCATAGAGATGACAAATGGAGAAACTATTAGGGCCTTGAATAAGGAAAAAAAAGAGAGTCCGCAGGTCTGGATGGTGTGAGGATGGAAATGTTGCAGAAGGGAGGAAGGCAGAGGGGTGGAGGAATAGCTGTATAGGTTATATAATATATGTTGGAGGAGTGGTGAGGTACCACAGAGATTGGGAGGATGGTTGTTTGGTCCCCCTGTATAAGGGAAAGGGGATAGGATGGAGATAATGGGGAATTAGAAGTATATGTCTTTTAAGTGTGGTAGGGAAAGTGTATGGAGAATACTGATTGAGAGAGTGAGAAGGTTTAGCGGAGGGGAGAATGGGGGAACAAGGGGGATTTAGGGAGGGAAGAGGGTGTGCAGGACCAAGTGTTTACTAAAAAGATGTAATGGAGAAAGTATAGAGAGGAAAGGGAAAGAGTATGGGTGTTTTTAGATTTAGAGAAAGCATGTGATAGAGTGAAGAGGTGAATTGTGGAGGGTGTTGGAGGGAAATGGAGTGGGGGTAAATTAGGTAAAGGTATTAGGGCCTTTTATAGAAATAGTAGAATGTGTGTGAGAGTGTTAGGAGGGGAGAGTGAGATGTTTAGGGTGGTGAGAGGATTGAGGCAGGGGTGTGTAATGTCGCCGTGGCTATTCAATTTGTTTATGGAGTGTTTGCAGAGGAATGGTGAGGGAGGGGAGGGGGGTGGAATTGATGAATGGGAATGATAGAAGGGGAGTGAACATGATACTGTTTCGGACGATACTGCCCTAGTGGCGAAGAACGCGGAAGGGCTGAGGTATTTGGTGAGGGAGTTTGAGAGAATGTGTGGACAAAAGGGGCTTAAAATAAATCCAGGTAAGAGTAAAGTGTTAGTGTTTGAGGAGGAGGAAAGAGAGGAGGGGGAGGGGTTAGAGGTGAGTGAAGGGGTAGTATTGGAAGAAGTAAAGATTTTTAGATATTTAGGGATGGAGTTGGGTAAGGGGGAGGGATGAAGGAGGAGATAGAGCATAGAATAGGTGAAGGAATGAGAGCTTTGAGTGGTCTGAGAGAAATATGGAAAGGGGAGTTTATCACAGAAAGTTAAGATAAGTATGTTTGAA
>JABUQX010105571.1:12500-15000 GCA_015478945.1 Trachelipus rathkii
GAATTTAATGATTCCTTCTACATTCAAATGATTTATTTGCAAGTGCTCTCAAATACTTTTTCTTGTATCGCTGTTCACTTAACTTCTTACTCTCAATTCTTCCCACTTCTTTCCTTTTTTTCTTTCCTCTCCATCTATGACCCCAGTAACATAATTTTACATAGAACAACGTAATGATTTGATATTCCCATCCCCAACAACCCTCACTGATTTAACATCCAACACATACTTCAAACATCACCTTCTTCCACAACACAAAATCAATCATTATTTTCACTTCGATATCATTTCTTCCAATACCAACTCTCATACACTAATGGATACTCTTGTGCTCAAAGAATGTATTATCACTTACACATATACCTCTCTCTTCTCAGAAATCAAATCACCTTTCTACCATTTTCATTTTTTCAGGAAACCCCAAAGGCACTTGTTATACCATCCCTTTTTCAATCACCTATCCAACCATTCAACCATTCAAGTCTCCCAACACAATCAATCTGAAGCCCCTTCTCATCTCTTTCAAACATCACCCTCAAATGAACCAAATGCTCCTACCACACACAGCTTGACCTTTTCAAACTTAAATTTAACTATTTGTATTCTAGTACGCACATAAAAACAAAGTTCACCATAGCTATGTGCCACAAGTTACTCATTAGATTCACAACTCCTTCTCTCCCCTCTCATTCCTCTCCACTCCATCACGCACACACATTTCACCCCACACCACTTGTCTTCGCCGCTTCCTCTTATCTTTGTTTCAGTCACAGCAAGAAAATCAAATTTACCTCTTCTAAATACATCAATCACCTCTCTCCTCTTCTCCTCGCCATTTATTCTTCTAATATTCTATGTACCCAGACACTTCATACAGTTTCGCTGAAAAATACAAGATCGCTTACACTTGTCATGAACAGGTCTGAGGCATGCATGAACATTCCTAGTGTAAAGATAAATGGTAGTGGGTCGCCAACCCAACTATCACTGTCCTTATAGCCGCCTCCTATGACACACAGAATATAAGTTGTTTGAAATTCATTCTCCGCCACACACAGGGATATAAATAAAAAAGTGTTGTCTGTAATAATGTTATATATATATATATATATATATATATATATATATATATATAATAACTTATATATATATATATATATATATATATATATATATATATATATATATATATATATCTATATATATATATATAGTCTATAATAGTATTTATATATATATATATATATATATATATATATATATATATATATATATATATATATATATATAGCAAATAAATATAATATATATGTATGCTCAATATATGTATATATATATATTAATATATATGTATATGTATATAATAATAATAATAATAATATATAGCTATAGCTCTTCTTTAATAATATATAACATAATAATATGTATTCACTGTTTACTTATGCGCGCCTTAGCCAATAATAGTAATATGTAATAATATATATGTATATATAACATAGCCCAACAATAATATGTAATACAGCCAGCCAATAATAATAACAATAACCAACCAACGCAACTCATATACCGCATGCTATATATTTTGCCGATCCACTTTAAACTATATATGTAATATGTATATATATGATATATATATATATATATATATATATATATATATATATATACTATATATACTTATATATATATATATATATATATACTTAACCCATATATAATATATATATATATATATATATATATATATATATCAAGTCTCAAAGAAAATGGAAAGCAAAAAAGCCAGTTGAGTAAATTTCAGTTAATTTAAGTTATGACTTTGAAGTTTTGAACACATGAAAAAAAGACTGCGCCAGACAGAAACGTGAAAGGGAATTAATTATTTTTTGTGGTAACAGAAAGTAGGAAGATGAAGTTTTTTTCTAGGACAAGAATTCTCAATGACATGAAGAGCGAGTTAGCAGATAAGTAATGTATGATAAATTCTTTTCCAAATACTTTAAATAAGTGCTGAAGATTTTGGAACTCTAATTAAAATACAACAAGAAAAAGAGGTTTTCAATAACTACTTGATATACTTCGAGTTTTTTCAAGATTATTACGAGTTGTCTGAGCTTTTTTTGCTTGTAAAATCTGAATGCCAGATTGAGATCACTCTTTCGAATAGTCAAATGAAAAGTGTTCTGATTAATCATTTCGTAGACGATGTAACATTTACATATCCTATAGTTCGATAAAAATTAAAACCCGTTTTCTCTTCAAACGTAAGTGTAGGAAGGTTTAACATATAATACAGAAAAACAGGAGCATGAAAACTATGATTTACAACTTGATGATAAATTCTACGATGACCATTTTACTGTCCAGGGACACGGAAATTACTGGCATAGTCTTTGTGACATATACTCGTAAAGAAGAATAAATACAAAGCCTTAGAAAGATTCAGGCCCATGCTAGAAGATCCAATTAATATGATGATCTCAAGAAGTATGAAATTCTA
>JABUQX010105571.1:20000-27500 GCA_015478945.1 Trachelipus rathkii
AATTTTTATCGCACGGAGCCTTTGCATCGCTCTCCTTGTAAGATCGCCATTACCAATTTGCACTCCTCTTCTGAATTTTCAGTCTTGTATCTCATTCTTTGGGAGAGCTCCTGCGACTAGTGATTTCAGTTCAGTCTTGATAACTTCTCCATCAATTATCTAACCCAGGTTTAACCACTTTGCGCTCAATCTTATACGCCCAGTGGTGGCCTGAACACTATCTTATATCTATTTTCAACTTTCTTTAGTTTCTTAAATTTCATTACACCAGCTTATCAAACTAGTGAGGCTTTAGTTTGCCCTTGGTTTCCAATTTTTCCATGACTCAGGTGGAATTAGGTTAGTCTCTGACCTTTGCCCACTGAAGGATATATATATATATATATATATATATATATATATACCTACCTCTTTAATTATCGATATCTAACTACTCTATATACTATAAACTATTAAGAAATTTCTTTACTCTTTATATATTTAAATATCATATATATCATCATATATATATGCTATATATATATATATATAAATAGGAGTGATTCAAAATTTTGGTAAAAATTATTGGTAACTAGTAAATGCAAAAAATAAAGGTAAAAGTTCCTATTAAGGTATGACGTAATGTGCTTAGTTTTCCGTCCTGGCTGATACTTGTATGTGTTTTTTACTATAAATATCCTTGTATCTACGAAAGTGAGTTACAAACTCTAAATTTAAAAATATCGGACGTTAAAAGTATTTGAGGAACGAATAACTCACTCGGAATAGGTGTAAATAAACATATCATTATTGTATGATAAGTTTAATCTTGTACAACATAAACATACTGTTTCTACAGCACCTACAAATATATCAAAAGACTAAAGATGATGTTGAAAATGACCTCCGTTGTTCCCAATGCACGCGTCCAGACGTCTTCTCATCGATTGTCGGACCCGTTCAAATATTCCAGGAGTTTGTTTGATCGTTTCAATTCTGTTCATAATCCTTAATCGTAGGTCTTCAACGGTGTCGATTGGAGAAGAGTATACTAAGGTCTTTAAATGTCCCCAAAGGTAATAATCCAAAGGATTTAGGTCTGGTGATCTTGATGGCCACAGAACTGGGTCACCTCGACCTATTCATTGATTGGGAAAGGTCTCATTCAGGTGTTCACGAACTGCAGCACTAAAGTGTGCATGCAGGAGCCCCATCATGCATAAACCACATGTTTTGGCGCAACTGAAGAGGCACACCATCGAACAAGGTACGGAGCTCATGTTTCAAAAAGTTTAAGTAGATAATGCCATTAAGCCTGGAAGGAAGCTCGAACATCAGTACATCATCATGTAAAATTCCTGCCCAAATGTTTACTGAAAACTGATAACTGATGTTGTGAACGATTTTGTTTAATGGCATGAGGATTCTCGTCTGCCCAAATGTGTTCGTTATGAACGTTAACGATAGCTGTTCTTGTAAAGTGAGCTTCGTCGGTAAATAAAACCTTCGTTAAAAAGTTTGGGTCAATACATTTGTTCAAAAACCATTGACAAATAACAACACGAGGAGCATAGTCACGTGGCAATAGAGTATGCACCTGATGGACGTGGTACGGTCGGTGTAAACTATTTGCTCGTGAAGTAACGCTCCAATAATAACTAGAAAGGTTGGGTTCGAATTAAACTGTAGGTGACAATTCTGCAGCGTGCTCTGTTAGGGATGCTTCAGAAATTTTGCATTAAGAACTAAGTTCTTCTAAATCAACATCCTATGTAGAGTCAAGGTCAGCAATGGGCTTGCATTAAGTGTGCTCTTTGGCTGCAAATACCTGTTTTCAGAACAGTCGTTGATAGAAATGTGGCAAAAAAACCTTGCGCTTCGGACAAATTCTGGTTGGGAATATTCCTTGTATAACGTCTTGCCTGCAGTGAAAAAAAATTGCAAGCGTCCCATCCATAACATTGATGCATGTCAATAGTTTCAGAGTAATGAATACACGTGGTAATTACTTGTCTGCTATTTTCAATGTAACTGAAATGGGAAAAACGTGAGAGACAGCACAGTGAAATGAGTTACTTGTAATTCGGGTCGGTACACAAAGAGACAGTGCATTTATTGTATGCAGTAGTTTGGTTGTTTTGGTCAACAATGTGCTGAAATGCTTAATGGAAGGAGTAGCTGTTTGTGGAAGAGTTGTTATTATTTAAATGAGATGTTTCTAAATGCTAAATTTAACATTCTCCCTTATTTTAATCAGTCATAGATTTATGTAAATGTTATACCATGTGTGATTTCTGCGTATCAACAATAGGTGTTTTTTTTGTTCCTTAACAGTTTTTTCGCCACTCATACCGCGTTATCCATGGAATGTCGCCTCAAATTACTTTTAAAACGGCCACGCATTTTCTAAATTTATAGTACAATGTTTGATACTTCTTTTTGTCCCGTCATTAGGCACTAACAGCAGCAACAGTACTCATCCCAAATATAGGGTTTGTAACTTACTTGGTTTGCGTAGATAGAAAATATTTAGTAAAAAACACACTACAGACATGACGAAATTAATTAGTAGCACATTACGTGTCATAACCTTTATATGGCAACTTTTACTTCTTTATTTTTGGAATTTTATTTATCAGTTGCCAAAAATTTGTGTTTATCATAATTTGGATTATCTATCTCTGTATATAAATAATATAGTATTATATAATAGTATATATATATACTATTATATATAGGTATATATTATATTATTATATATTATATATTTTATATATATGTTTATATATATATATTATAGTAGTATGGTATAGGCATATATATATATAGGAGGTATATATAGTGGGGTGTTTATATATATATGGGCTAAAATAAATTTTCTTCCATAATATTAACACAATATTCTTTTTAAATTAGCAATTTCAAACTATGAAAAAAAGTAAATGATAAATGTGTGCGTTTAACTTATTGTAATATATTTAAAAGTTTGGGAATGATTTAGACTTTAGACTCTGCCCACTAAATCTGCTTCGATGGTCATTATAGTTGAGGGACGGAGGTGCCGCCCGGAGCGATGCAATTACTCCCGATTCGGGATTTGCAGTGTTTGGGTGAGCTGGAACATTCAGTTGCACTCTAGTTCTCTGTAGTTTGTCGCTTACCAGTTCCATTTACACAGTAGGTGCATTCAGTGTACTATCAAATTCACACAAAGTGTCTATAGGTTCGTTCAGTATGTACTTCTTTCTTTCTTCATCACACACCACACGCTTTCGTTACACAATCACACATTGTTTTACCAACTTTAAAAAAACAAATATGGCGACCACAATTGTAGAATCGGATATGACATGAAGAGATGCATCCAAAGAAAGCAATTTGTTCGCTACTCTCCCCACCATCGCTTGAAAGTTGAGTTCTGCCAAGGAATTGCTGCCATGTTTTCCTGCATAGTGTTCCTTCTTTATCAATTTCTGCTTCTATAAACTTCCTAGTAGCCGTGTACAACCTCCTTTGAATAGAGTTCGTGTGACAAGTATTTCCAAAGTCTCAATATCTCTGTCTAGCTCTCTGACCCCCAGAATTAACCGCTATGCTCATTCTTACAGAAGCTAGTGTCAAATGGTCGACAAGGGAGAATGATCGACAGGTCAAATGGTCGACATTTGTAAAAAAAAATCTGGTCATATATAGTTTCTTTAACGAATCCAACAAAACCTAACCTAACCTAACCTAACCTAACCTAACCTAACCTAACGCCTGCTGCGGGATGTACGGTATAGAGTTTCTTTCACGAATCCAACAAAACCTAACCTAACCTAACCTAACCTTAACCTAACCTAACCTAACCTAACATAACCTAACCTAACGCCTGCTGCGGGATGTACGGTATAGAGTTTCTTTCACGAATCCAACAAAACCTAACCTAACCTAACCTTAACCTAACCTTAATGCTAACCAACCTATAGTCTATACGTTAACTAGACCCTAACTCCTGTTGCGCGGCTGTTACGTAAATTTTTGTTTGATATTGTGTCGGAGCCACTTTGCGGCTATGGTTCTCCTGCTTACATACAAACGCCACTTGTAACCTGCTTGGGGCGATCTCTCAATAGAAGAACATAAAAATAGTTGGTAGACATCGTTATATGTTTCTCAGATAGATATAATTGGGAGTTACCACATTTACTATACATATGTACATAACTCACAATGACACACACGTTGTATAAATAGAGTAAAATGTCAGCTTGAAGTGTCATGCAACTTTTTCTTGGCAAATTCGTCGCTTGATCTATCTTAGTGAGAATCTAGTTAGGTATAAGTATATTATAGGGTTAGCTATATAGTAGTTAGTAGTATATAGTATATATAATGAATTATATATATGGTATCTAATATTTTGTGTATTCATATATATATGATTGTTATGGGTAGTTTTTATATTATTTATATTATGTATATATTCTGTTATCTTTTTATATATTTATTTAATATATAATTATATATATATATATATGCATATATAAAAATGAGCAACTCCGATGGACTAATGCTTGGCACCAGCGTGCATTTAGCACTCGTGATCATCATGCAACTATCGATCTTCTCGGAGAATTTCGTAAAGGTACGATAAAATTCTCTTTTTTTTTGTGAAAATAAGTCATCTGAAAGAATACATTACATAACTAAATAAAAGATTAGATGGTAAGAATTTAAACAAAAAGTGTAATGAATCATCGCTCTCATTGTGATTAATGCTATTTTGTCAATCAATTATAAATGGTGACTGCTCGTGCTTCTCCGAAAAGGCGGAGAGAAAATTTGAAGACCGTGTACAATATAGTTTACATAGATTTAAATTTTTTTTTATAAGTTTTCGTTTTTCCTACCTAGGAAGTCTGAATAAACACGTCGTTTTTTTTTAAAAAAAAGAAAATTTTAAATTTAAACATTTACTTGTTCTTATATGGCATACATTTTCGGATAAAATAGATTAATAGATGTTTTAAATTTCTAAATTATCTAAACTTGAAAGAAAAACAATGTTACTCCATAGAATATAATTAATGAAGCTAAAGATAGCGCTGGTAAAATAGGGAAAACTCAATATCTATATGTGAATATATTATTTTGTGTTTAATTATATAATATATATATATATATATTATATATATATATATATATATATATATATATATATATATATTATTATATATATTATATTATTATATATAGTATATAATATATATATATATATTATATATATATATATATCAGAGGCGACTCCTGCACTCGTGCTAGCTCGTGCTCAGCATGAGATTAACAATATAGAAATCATATGATATTTTTGCAAATTTCATAATGTTACGATAAAATTCTCTTATTTTTTTGAGAAAGTTGGTCAAATAAATGAAATTATTACATAATAAATATAAAAGATTATGCAAAATTAAAACGGAAAAAGGTAAGAATAACGCTAGCTAAATCAGTGCTTGTTAACGCGGACGCATTAAAAATGGCGTGCAGTTCATGCCCGGCAAGAATCGAATGGCGGAGATGGTGTCTGTGAATTTAGAGTTCAAAATTGTTTATAAATACTATATTTGTAAATAATATGTTTAAATACTATACATAATAAATAATAAAATTATAACAAAGAATATTTAATAAAACAAATAAAATAATTAAGAAATTACTAAAATACTTAAGAATAATGGAAGGAAAAGAGTGACTTTAAATAAAGTCATGGAATTAAAGTTAATCATGGAATCAACTATAGAAAACGTTTTACATAAAGAAGACGTTTGAGAAGAAATAGCTCAAGTATTTAATATATATAATACCGTATATATATATTATATATATATATATAATATATATATATATATTATATATATATATATATATATATATATATAGAGAGAGAGAGAGAGAGAGAGAGGAGGAGGAGAGAGAGAGAGAGAGAGAGAGAGAGAGAGAGAGAGAGAGAGAGAGGAGAGAGAGAGAGAGAGAGAGAGAGCCGAGTAGTACAAAAGTTACTAGAGTGCGCCACTGGATATATATTATATACTATATATACTTATTATAATATATATATATATATATTATATATATATATATATATATTACTATAAAAATATATATGATATAATATATATATATATTAGTATATATAGTATATATATATTATATATATATATATATGTATTATAAATATATTATATATATATATATATATATATATATAAATAAGAGAAAGAGAGAGAGAGAGAGAGAGAGAGAGAGAGAGAGAGAGAGAGAGAAGAGAGAGAGAGAGAGAGAGAGAAGAGAGGAGCGAAGAGAGAGAGAGAGAGAGAGAGAGAGAGAGAGGAGGAGACCTGAGTAGTAAAAAGTTACTAGAGTCGCCACTGATATATATAATATAGTATATGATATATATATATTATATATATATATATATATATACTATAAATATATTATATTATATATAATATATATTATATATATATATTATATAATATTATATATTGTATACTATATATATATATATATATATATATATAATATATATATATATATATATTATATATTGAATATATATATATATATATATATATATATATATATATATATTATCAACGAGCATCTCACGTAGCTACGCTTTAAGAAACCGCATGAGACCCAAAATACATCATTAAATATGGTACCTACTACCTACACTCCACGTAAATATATGTACGTGGTAATACATCAGAAAACATCGACGTTAAAATATGTACATAGCATACTGCCCAGCGTCTCCAACGCCATTATTCATGATATTCTTCACCATTCTCTGATAATATGATACAATACAGTTGCCTATTTAAAAAATGGCCGACGAACAATAGGCGACCATACAAGTCTATTCGACAGATTATTAATAATACACTATGGTCCTATGCTTACCCATCTATACGAAGACTGCAAAAGAGGCGTTTTTTTTTTGTGGTTTTATGTTCTTATTTTTTCTTATATAATATAGTATTATATATATATATATAGTATAGTTATATATATAATATTATATATATATATTATTGATTTATATGATATAAGGTATTATATATATATATATATATATACTATATATTATATATATATAGTTATGATATATATAGTATAGTGTATATATATTATATATATATATATATATGATAGTATATATTATATATATATAGTATTTTTTATTTTCAATTTATTATTATTATTATTCAAAAAGCGTAAGATGCGATATATATATATATATAGTTATATATATATAGTATATAATATATATATATATATATATAATAAATATATTTCAAGTATTTTTATATATAATAAATTTTAAATATTAAAATAGAAAATAAACTAGCTTCAAACTTATATATATAATAATATATATATATTATATATATTTATATATAATAATATATATATATATATATATTATATATATATATATTTTATATATATATATAATATAATATAATAATA